>PVKS010014711.1:0-47719 GCA_004027875.1 Aplodontia rufa
AAATATCCAGAAGTGGGATAGCTGGGTCAGAAGGTCATTCCAGCCCTAATTTTTTGAGGACTCTCCACACTGCTTTTCTAGAATGGCTGAACCAGTTTGCAGTCCTACCAGCAATGTGACAGTGTTGCTCTTTTCCCACATCCTCTCCAGCATCTGTCGTTGTTCGTATTCTTCATTTTTGCCACTCTGACAGGAGTGAGGTGGAATCTCAGTGAAGTTTTGATTTGCTTTTTTCTTATTGCTAATGATGTAGAGCATTTTCTCATATATTTATGGGCTTTCTGGACTTCCTCTGGTGAGAAGTTTCTTTTTAGATCCGTAGCCCATTTATTGAATGGATTATTTGTGATTTTGGAGCACAATAGAAGCCCTGGAAATAAGGCATGAGAAATGGATATTGGACAGATATAATATTAGAAATCAGTGAGGCAGTAACAGACTTTTCAATAAATGGTAGTGGACCAACTGGTGATCCAAATAGCAAAACATAATTAAATTTTTACCTCAGCACAAAGAAATTCCACCTGAAATAAATAACTACGAGAAGGAAAACTTCAAAACTTTTAAGGGAAAATAAATAAGTATTTTTATTACTTTGGAACAAGAAGGAATTTTCATAAAGTAAAAATATTGATAAACATCACTACATTAAAAATTTAAAGTTTCTGTGTGGCAAAATTACCAATAATGTGAAAAGACAATCAGAAGGGGACATTTGCAGGATATATGTCCTTCAAAGATCTGGAATACATAAAGAACCACATATCAAGAAGAAATATACAAGTAAGGAGAAAACAAAAGGTTTGAGACATTCAAAGAAACCCAAATGATCAGTAGACATAAAAAGTAACTCAAATTCATGGTATAGCAAACTGAAAAAGAAGCATACAAAAATTGGCGCCATTCGGTGGAAGAAATCATGCTGAGCAAAGTTAGCCAAATCCAGGGTCAAGGGCCGAATGTTTTCCCTCATTTGTGGAGGTTGGAGCTAAATTTGGGCTTGGGTGAAAAGTAGTCAAACTCATGTGTTAGTCCCACCAAGTGCATAGCAACACAATCTAGGGGAACCATAGACATGTAGGTGGGGAAGGGAAAAGGGAAGGGAGTATAGGGAGGTATCTAGGGAGACAATCAACAATGTAGCATACTCTTTACCCCCCTGAGAAGTCAAACAGCACTTATGCAATCATTTAATTCTGGAAAATTTACATTCATATGTATGTGTGTGTGTGTGTGTGTACATTTATATTTCTTATGGGGCATAATATAGAAGAATCAAGAGACTGGGATGTGGGCAACATGGTAGTAACTGGTTTAAGATCAAATGCATATCATATTGTTACTTTATACGCATTTGTGATTGTAGAACAACTCAACTCCTTAATAAAAATTTAAAAAAAGAAAGGAGGGGCTGGAGTGGTGGCTCAATGGTTATGGTGCTTGCCTGGCGTGTGTGAGCACACAAGGTTCAAACCCCAGCACCACATACACAACTAAATGTCAGAGCAATGCAAGCCACATGAAAAACTAAAAAATTGATTCTCTCTTTCTCACTGTCCCTCCCTCTTTTAAAAAAAATCGAATTTTAGTGACTTTGAATTTGGTGACAATTTTTAGATATAATACTTAAAAAAATAACCCATGAAAGAAAAAATGATATGATGTACTTTATTAAAATTTAAAACCTTAAAAAAAATTGTTGCCATTTCATGCCCAACGGACCAGCAAAGATTGGGAGGCAGATCATACTGAGTAATGGAAAGGACTTTGAAGCATTGTGAAGAGTATACTTACAACATTAAGTAAAGTTGTAGATGGACATATACCCTATGACCCCACAATTCTATCATACAGTGACATCATCCCATATAGTTGTCACCAACCATATGACTTTTTTGGCCATTTGAAATGTGACTAGTCCCAATTGAGAAATATGAAACAGATTTGAAAACTGTGTATGAAAGAAATAATGTAAAATATTTCATCAATCTTTATATTGGTTATACATTAAAATGGATGTATTGCATATGTTGGGTTAAAATATAACATGTAAATTAATTTGACCAAGAAACGAATAAAATAAAATTAATTTCATTAGCTTCCTTTTCTGTCAGTTTCTTTTTTATATTTTCAAAGGTAACAACTGGAAATTTTTAAAATACATCCATGACTTGCATTTATGATTTTATTATGTGTCTATTGGCCAAAGCTTCTGCAAGAACTTTCACTATTGTACAAAAAAGACATGGTCAACAATTTAATTGCAGTATTCTTGGAGATAGTAAAAAAATTGACAATGTTATTGCCCACCAACAAGAAAATAAGAAACATGTTGCCAAAGAATTAATAAAATATATATAAAAGTAAAAAAATGCAAGACAAGTCAGTATGTCATGTACAGATGGTGGAAGACTTGTTTTAGTTGACTTTTCATCATTGTGATAAAAAGAACAAAGAGGAGGAAATTTTTATTTTGGCTCACAATTTCAGAGGTCTTGATTCATAGATGGCCAACTCCATAGCTCAACAGGAGTCAGAATGTCATGTGGGTGTGGTGGAAGAAAGCATCTCCACCACCACAAACCAGGAAGCAAGAGAGCTCCACTCACCAACAACAATATGGAAATCCCAAAGGCACACCCTCAGTGACCTACTCCCTCTAGCCACACCCTACCTGCCTACAGTTACCAGTCAATATCAGTGGATTAATGCACTGATTAAGTTACAGCTCTCATAATCTATTTAACTTTTGGACATTCTTGCATTGTCTCATGCAGGAGCTTTTGGGAAGCATCTCATATTTAAGCCATATATAACAAGGTTCATATGTAGTGAAAGTAGAACGTGCATGTAAGGGATTCATGAGATCTTCAAGAAAGTGATTAGCTCCGAGGAAGAAAAGAGAAGAATAATATGGGCAAAATAAAGGGCTGGTGTGTAACTCAGTAATACAATGAATGCTTGCTTAGCAGGCACAGACCCTGGGTTTGAGCCTCAGCACCACAAAAATAATGAATAAAAGCAAAGAAGGGACAGGAGGTTGGATGGGATAAGAACTTCAATGCATTAATATCTGGTTTGTTTGTTTGTTTAGGAAGGAGAGAGTGAGAGATAATCCATTTTATTTATTCATCTTGCCCTTGTTTCTCTGACACTCAGGTGTGTGTGTGCTGCTGGGATTTGAACCTGAGTCCTCATGCATGCTGAGCAAGTGCTATAACTGCTGAGCCGCTGCTCCCGCCCCTAGTATCCACTTCTTTAAACAAAAACAAAAAAATGTATTCTGACCAACAATATCCCTTCAATTTCATGTACTTGTGAATGTAGAAAGACAGCACCATATTCTTCACTTGTATCATTGACAACCACTCATCTCTAACTATTTTCCAATGATTATTTACTGAAAAATGCAAAATGAAGCCAGAACCTCTAGTATAGACCACCCTGTAATTTGGGGGTTTTATTTCTAGAATTTCCACTGTGTATTTTTGGAATTTTTTTTAAAGAGAGAGGGACAGAAAGAGAGAAGGAGAATCAATTGTGTTTAGTTTTTCATGTTTCTTTCATTGCTCTAACACTTCATTGTGTATATGGTGCTGGAGTTTGAACTTGCATCCATGTGCATGCCAGGCAAGTGCCATAGCCACTGTACCACCACTCCAGCCCCTTTAGAATGGTTTTAAGATGTTGGTTTTATCATTTACCCTGAATTTAAAGTTTATTATAAATAGCCCTTAATTTTCCTGCATTTGTTGCCACTGGTGTGTGGGTGTCCTCAAACTTTTCATTTCAATGGATTGTTTTTCTATTTCACATTCTTTTACTATTCTTTTAAAAGAGTGAGAGTGATAGAAAATCAATTTATTTTTCATCTGCTTTTTATTTTTCCAATACTAAGTTGTGTATGTGGTGCTGGGGTTTGAACTGAGGTCCTCACACATGACACGCAAGCACTTTACTATTGAGCCACGTCTCCAGCCCTTCTTTTGCTATTTTTGATTGATTTTTTTACAGTACTAGGGATTGAACCCAGGAACACATTACCACTAAGATACCTCAGCCCTTTTTATTTGTTTATTTATTTTTTTGAGACAGGTTCTCACCAAGTTGTAAAGGCTGGCTTTGAACTTGCGATTCTCCTGCCTCAGCCTCCCAAGTTGCTGGGATTATAGGTGTGTGCCACAAAACCCGGCTAATTTCACCTTCTTTTATTTTTTATTTTTTTTCAAATTTATTAGAAGTATATAGCAATATTATCAAAACAGTAGCAATCAATGTATATAAACTTTGTTATCCAGGGGTAATGCCAATGCATAGATAAACTACTATGGGTTTCATCTGTTGCAGTTTCCCCCAGAAGAACTCGTGTGTTAAATGGGTAGCTCGTGGAGGAATGACATCGGCTTCTGGGATGGTTCCCCCATCTTCCCCATCACCAGACTCCTATGAGTTCTTCATATACCCTCCCCCCCTCCCCATCCCCCTCCGTACACCTCCAAGTATCCTAGGGAGTTCACCTTCTTTTAAAGTGATCAACACACTGCTCTGTTCTCCCTGACTTTCCCCATTATCATGTTTTGATATGCTTAAAATTTACCAGTTATTGACTGATGAGATTTTATGTAGATCCTGGTTTTCATATTTGTGACAGTTTGTGAACTTCTTCCTTCTTTCCTTTAACTACCCCCACACAAAAAAGAGGAAATCAAACAACTACAAATCCTAATAGCTTTTATCTGATTCTGAAGCTTTCGTCCACTTTTGATATTCCTGTCACTGATGACTATGTATGTCCTCAGCAGAATGCTTCGATGACCATCAGATTTTGATGGATCAAACTAGCAAAAATGCATTAAAGATGATTGCAATAATTCCAGCCCCAAATCCAAGCAGATAAGGATGATATGACTCAAGAACTTGCCTCCAGTGACACAGACTGACCTTGTCCAATGGAAAGACCCATTAACATTCAGCAGCCAAGATTTCAGGTCTAACTGCTTTTGGTAATACTTGCAGATGCTTATTTCAAAATTATCTGGAAATCAGTGGCTCTTTGAGGTAGCTCCCTTTAAATCTTTTTGAATAAGGTGATGTCTTCATTTGCCTCCCTCCACTGATGTTTTCCATTTCTTCAGGCCAACCCAGCCATTGACACAAGACTAATATTTGATGACAGATGGCTCTGTGAGCTTCTGTTAAGGCCATTTCTCACTTTTGGAATGCAAGTGATAACTGGGTTCCTCTAGAGCCTTATTTATTATACTATTATTGTGCACAAACTCATTAGATGTAAAACATTCTGCCAGTCAACTTGTTTCTTCTCTCCCCCAGCTGTCACATTGGCAGCTCAAAGATGATAACAGATGATACCATTGGACAGTGCTACACCATCTTTTGCCTTCCCAAATTTAAAGTGTGTGTTACTCAATCCAGGGAATGTGCTAGAAAAAAAGCTAGGGAACAATTCTTTGGTATCCTGTGGTTTAATCACCACCATGGTAATTTACAAAATGGCATTTGTAGGGTCCTGCTGGCCAGGTTTTCCTAACCCTTGCAAGAACACTTAGAGCCACTGTCTGAAATCAGACTGCATCCCTTCCTGCAGTCCCACAAGCATTCTGTCAGTTCTGCATGTGGACTGACTTAGACCAGAATTTCTTCCTTTTCAAGTATGCCTTCATCCAATCTCAATGTGCAAAGTTATCAGAAGCATTTTTGCTACAATATAAGAAGTAGCCTGTGTCAGTCAGTTTTTTTAGCTGTGACCAAAAAAATACCCAACATGAACAATTTGGAAGAGAAAAGTTTATTTTATCTCATGGTTTCAGAGGTTTAGTCTATGGAAGCTGACTCCATTGCTCAGGGACCAAGGTGCCGTAGACTTCATGATGAAAGGGCATGGTAGAAGGGAGCCCCTCTGTTCATTGTGGCCAGGAAGCGGGGGTGGAAGGAGGAAGGGGCTGCAGGAAGGCCACATACCTATTGACCTACCTCCTCCAGCCATGTCCAACCTACCCTATATTTACCACCCAGTTAGTCCATTCAAACTAGGAAGAACTGATTAGGTTATAGTTCTCATTATCCAATCAATCATTTTATCTCTGAACATTCTTACATGGTGGACACATGAACTTTTGGGGAACACCTTATATCTAAATTATAACATTTAGTAAATCCTTCATTCTATACAGGCACATTTCATTCTGGAGGACCTGCTATGCCCTAGGCACTATGCCAGGTCAGATATATATAGAAAGATGAATTTGGCATGGTCTTTGCCTTTTTCTATCTCAAAGGCAGAAAAACAGATCCTCTCAATATGAATTATTTAGGGTGATGTTTCAGTTGCTATGACAAATAGGCCCCCAAATGCGAAGGGTAAGGGAATACGAAAGCTTGTTTCACAATCCATAGTAGTCCCAGGTTTAGCAGATGGCTCTGTTCCCTATGTTCAGAAACACAAATCCTTTCCATTTAGTTCCTGCACCATCCTCAGAGTACCGTCCTGGTCTGTGTGGTGAAGCTGAGTTCCGGGCACTGGAAGATGAAGAGAACAGAAGTCCTGGGAAAGAGTTCCATTTCAGGAGTGACGTGGGAATTTCTCACATTCTGTTATAGTAAATAAATACTTAGTTACATGGCCACACCTAGACATAAAGTAGGTTGGAAACAATGACCAACTGGGAAACCATGTTCCTAGGAAAAAAAGGAAAGTAGATTTTTGGTAGAAAACTGGAAGGCGCTGCTCCCCAGTACTATGTGCTAAATACAGAGGAATAGCTAAAGAGACCATGCAATGGTTACACATTCAAGTTTAGGAGTCAGCAAGCCTATGCTTGAACCCAGTACTTAGTATAGTTACATACATATAACAAGTATCCAGTAAATCTTAGCTGACAGTAGTAGTATTTGCTACTCTATCAAAATACACTTAAGAGATTGGATAGACTGTGAGTAGGCTCTATTAGACTTGGATAAGGAAATAATCTTTGGGCTGAATCTCAAAAGGCCAATAGAATTCATCAAAGTGACAGCTGGGGATTCAATCATTCTTGGCATGGGTGAGCCAAAGCAAGTGCATAACCAGAATATCAGTTTTCCCTGTGAACAATTAGAATTTTTCTCATACCAAGGGAGCCCATATTGGGCTACTGAGATTCACATTCTGGCCCTTGGTGAACCTTAGTAGATTCCCTTGGGAGGGTGTGGGAAAACAGAGATTGTCAACATACATCTTAAAAATCAGGGACAGCTGTCATGGTGGTACTAAGGACAGGTAGCAAAACAGTAATCCAATGAGAAACTAGTTCTTCATGTCTGGAGGATAGAATCTAAACTGGAGGAACCTTCATGGTCGGATGTCCCAAAGTACTGCCTTTCAGAAGAAAAAGAAAAAAAAAAGGACAACACCATAGTTTGGCAAACACTTTTCATTAGCTTGAACATGTTAGCTTAAGTTCCTGGAAAGTTCCCACAATAGTTAAACTCGTGTTTTACCCTTCTTCACGGACCAGTTTGATCACTGCTTTTCAGCTGAAGTGCCCTAGTATTGGCCAAAAAGATGAATTTTGAAACACAATCACCCTGTGGGTATCCTGCTCCTATGGTTGCTGGCTACAAGAAATTTGCCGACTCCAGCTCCTCTTTCCTAGGTGTTGTAGGCAGTCCCTCTAGTAGTACACCAGGAGCCTCTCTGCCTGGTATTAAGTCCTTTGAAGCTGACCTGGCCCTGTGACCTGTGGCAGAATTGACAAAGTGCCCCTTCTAGGCCTAAGCCTCCTGAAGATCTGGCAGCTTCCTCTTTTGTACATCAGGGGAAATCAGGTGCCATGTAAGAAGTCTGATCTCTGAGTCCTCCATACTGTGAGGAAGCCCAAACCACCCAGAGGGAGAGGAGGGCACCTGGAGGAAACCAAGGAACCCAGCCAATAGCAAGTTATCTCATTCAGCCACCAACCTTTTGAGCACCACAGGAGATGCCACATAAAAGCAGAAATGAATGTCTGTCCAAAGTGCAGACCAGGAGCAAATAAGCAGTTGCTGGTTTAGGTCTCCTATGTTTTGGGTTGATCTATTATGCAGCAATAGATACTCAAAACAATGAATTTTCCATCTGACCGAGTGTACACTTGAGCTGATATGCTGGGTCCTCTGACAAGACACTTTCAATTACCATTCTTCTATGGCATCTGCTTTCTTCTTGATAGCCTAAATGCTCCATCTAGCATCTTCAAAGAAAAAAAAAGTCTTCTACCCAATTACAATTCTAATATCTCATTTAAGACCATAAGATCAATTCAATAATGCTATCTAATAGCTAATCCTTATTCAAATTTTCTATTTGTACAAAAATGTTCTCTTATGATATTTTTTAAACTCAAGGACTCACTTAAGAATTATTCATTGCATTTGGTTTTTATGGGCATGAAGAATTATTGAAAGGCATTTTATCAGAGAAAGATATTATAGCTAGAAATTCCTATGTGGTTATTACCTAGGCAACTCTTTTTGCACCTGCATTGAGAATACCTGTTCTACATACTTCTCAGGTTATAGGTTTCAGTAAAAGCCATCATTTATTTGTGATGAACACTATTCCAAACTAGTCCTTTCTAGGTTATAAGTACTTTTACATACATTATTTTCATTTACAGTCATATCTAAACCCCTAGTGTACTTGCTGTTTTGGCAAATTGACTTCTCCATAGGACCTTATTCATGCTCTTACTTTATTTCTTGGTGGATCATTTGTTTCTCTGTAGAGTAATTTCATCTGTGCGTTTCCCTATAGAAATATCTAGCTCCTTCAGTGTACCATTTTTGAGTTAGAAATGCACCACTCAGAAGATGTCTGCTTACAAAGAGTGAGACCTGGCCAGTTACAGTGGCACATGTAATCCCAGCAACTCAGGAGGCTGAGGCAGGAGGATCACAGGTTCTAGGTCAGCCTCAGCAACTGAGTGAGACTCTGTCTCAAAATAAAATATAAAATGGTTGGGGATTTAGCTCAGAGGTAATGGGTTCCACCCCCAGTACCAAAAGAAGAAAAGAGTGAGACCTGGAGGGAGAGAACAAAGAGGAAAGCACAAGAGTCTTTGCAGTGTGGTGTTGAGAGAGAGAGAAAGTAAACCCAGGGTATTCCAGGCTCTTTTGGTAGAAGAGGTGACAGTTCTTTCCAGAAGCAGTCATCTAGGATACGGGAGTTTATAAACCTTAGTCACTACATTCAAACCAATTTTTTGTTGCATGAGAAATGCATACGCTTAATAATATTTCTTGGTTGGTGCACTATCTATCTGCTCCAAAGCCAAATGAAGTTGCAAGCTTCTTATTTGTGTTGCATGGAAGGCTCCTGGTGAGTTTATCCTGCTTTTATATCAAGTGAAGGAGTCATAATTTTATTCTAATTCACATTATTACTAGGATGTTCAAAGGCTCACTTGTGGTCTCAGTCCCTTTTGGTGTGAATCCTTTACTCTGAGTCCTTTGCCCGAAGAGAAAGGGACCATGACCCTTGTGTGGACAACTCCCCTCCTCCACCCTCAGGAAGCTAAAAAAGCAGAATTCTGTAGGGACCCCACAGGCTAACTGGGATCCTTGGAGTCAGATGTAAATGTTTACCTATTTCTTCTCAAGGAAACCTCTCTGCTAGAACTGAGAAAGGACTTGAGAGAGAGAGAAAGAAGAAGGTGAAAGGAAGGACAGATTGCAGTATCTATCTTCTGTGCAGCCTCAGGGGAAGAACCACTGATTAAAAACAGAAGGTCAATATTGCTCCTGCTGGGCAAACTTGAGATCCTTGAAGAGCCTCTCAGCCCACTAGGACTCTCAAACCCCTCTCTAGAGTGAGCAGAAAAGATACTCAGCGGTTTTCCCTTCATGGTGAATCTGGGCCTGAGTTCATCATTAAATAAAAAGAATCTGGAATTGCATGGTATCCATGCTGCCCTGGTCCAAGCAGCATTCATCGCAACTCCTAGCTTTATAATTTCCTGAAGAAGCACAATCCTCTCTTTTCAGAAAAGGCCAGAGATGACCTTTGATCTGTCCAAAAGAGCACACAGGTACCTTTTGGCATAGCTCCTCCATAAGGCTTGTCTGTGACCACTCTAGACCCTTCCATTCTAACTGCGTTCATTTGCTAAAAATGACCAGTCTCTTCCTTAGGGCAGCAAAAATGCTTTATACAGAGGTTTTAAAGTAGATGTCAAATATTATTATAGCTGCAGTTTGGGATGAGAGACACCTTCTTCCATCCCAGAGGTTATCCATGGAAACTCAGACGACCAAATTCCCAGTGCAGCGTGGGGCTGAGGAACTGAACCCTGCCCTTAAGAGACAAAGCAGACAGCAAGGTCAGAGGGAGGTTCCTCTCATGCACCCCTGGCCCTGACCTCTGTTAAGAATGTCCTGTAGGGGGCTGGTGCGGTGGCTCTACAGTTAAGGCGCTTGCCTGGCACGCAGGTTAGAACCCCAACACCACATATACAACAGAGTGTTAGATCAATGAAGTCCACAAGAAAAACTAAATAAAAATTGATTCTCTCTTTCTCTCACTGTCCCTCTCTCTTAAAAAAAAATAGAAGAAGAAGAAGAAGAAGAAGAATGTCCTGTAGGGCCAGGCATCAGGTGTGGTAGCACACACCTAAAATCATAGTACCTTAGGAAGCTGAGGCAGGAAGATTGAACATTCAGGGCAAGCCTCAGCAACTTAAAAAGACCCTGTCTCAAAATAAAAAATAAAAGGGGCTAGGGATGTGGCTCAGTGGTAGAAAGTCACTGGGTTCAAACCCCAGTACCAGAAAAAAAAAAAATCCTGCAGTTGCTAGGGCGTTGTCAGGGAGGAGTCTTTGTATGATTGTGGAGTATTGTCTGGGACTTAAGGATAGGCGAGTAGAGGGTTTGGGAATTAGATGGTTCTTGTTCTAAGATGGAGGATAAGTTTCAAAATGGCATTGCCTAGGTCAAGTTCTGCCTAACAGACCTGAAGCAAGAAACAGTACCCCTCCCAGAGTATGCTTTGCTTTTCTGCACTGGGGGCTGCTTTGAGGCTAGCTGACTTATCAAGTGCACAGCACTGACCCTGACTCTTCTCCTTAAAGCAGCTCTTCCCAAACTTGAGTGGCATAAGAATCCCTGGGGAGGGGGAACGTGTTAAAACCTGTATTCCTGGGGCTCACCCCCAGAGATTCAAATCCAGAAGTCCCAGGTAGGGCCTGAGAGTATGTATTTCTTACCAGTTCTCAGAAGGCACTGTTGCTGCTAGACAGGAAACCACACCCAGAAAACTTCTGCCTTTAAATTTCTGTGACATCAACAAATTACCAATCTCAGCTTGTTTTGTGTGTGCATTCTCATACTATGGGCAAACAGTAATATGGGAGGAAACCATTTTCTTCTGGGGCTCCAGTGACAGGCATTTTCTGTCCTGACTCCTGGTGGAATGTGGAAAGGTGTTATAGTTTGGATCTGGAATGTTCCCCCAAACTCAAGTGTTAAGCAATGTAGCAGTGTTCTGAGGTGAAATGATTGGATCCTGAGGGCTGTAACCTCATCAGTGGATTAATCCATTGACAGCTGAATGAACTACTGCGAGGCGGGACCTAGTTTGAGGAAGTAGGTGACTGGGGGCTTGTCCAGGAAGCCTTTATCTTCTCCCGGACCCTTTCCTCCCCTCTCCTCTTCCTCTCTTCCCTCTTTCTGACTGACATGAACTGAGCAGCTTTCCTCTGCCATGCCCTTCCAATGTGATGTTTCTGCCTGGGCACCAGTCAATCAGTCATGAACTGAATCCTCTGAAACCATGAGCCACACAAATCTTTCCTCCTCTAGGTTGTTCTTGTCAGGTATTTTGGTCACAGCAATAAAACTAACATAAAAGGAATATAAGAAAAAAGTCATGTGCTAAAATTACACTTGTCACCAATTGCAAGACTTGACCATTTGCAAGACTTGAGCTTTGCATTGATTTACATTGAAAGGTAATCAAAGATGAATAGAGGCAAAGGAATTTCAGGAGTGGAGAGGAATTTAAACTTCATCAACTAGTTCAACTGCCTTTGATTCTTTTTTTTTTTTAAGAGAGAGACTGTGTGTGTGTGTGTGTGTGAGAGAGAGAGAGAGAGAGAGAGCAAGAACCAACCTTTTCTCCTCCTCCTCCTTCATTTTTCATCTGGTTTTCATTTTCCTGACACTTAATTGTGTATGTGGTGCCAGGGTTCAAACCCAGGTCCTTGTGTAAGTACTCTACCTCTGAGCCACCACTCTAGCCCCTGATTCTATCTTATAAATATTCTATCTTTCAAAGTTAATTTATAAATTGGGTGTTTCACCCTCAGGATGCATTTTCTTATGTCAAAAAGTATTCTGCATAATGACTAGGCACAAATTCAGCTCAGTCCATGAAAGTTTATGTGATTGGCTTAGGTGTGACCGCAATTACTCATTTTTCACAAAAATAAAGGTAGCAAATCATGTTATATTTTATCCTAAATTTCATATGGCATATAAACTTTCAGAGTGTACCAAAAGTTTCTTATTTAATTTTTTACTTTTGGATCTAATTTTTATTTACTTTTAATTTTTATTATGGAGAATTTCAAATGTATACAAAATCTTGCTTCACTTATATTTTCTTTCATTACTCCATAACCCATCTATATTATTTTTTAAGAGAGAGGAACACTGAGAGACAGAGAGAGAGAAAGAGAAAATCAATTTTATTTAGTTTTTCATGTGGCTTTCATTGCTCCAACACTTGTGTATGTGGTGCTGGGGTTCAAACTGGCATCCTGGCACATGCCAGGTAAGTGCTGTAACTGCCAAGTCACCATTCCAGCCCCACAACCTATATTATTTTAAAACAAATGCAATGTATCACATGATTATATTGGTAAGTAGTTTTGCATGTATATATAAGCCATAAGTGCTCTTTTTTAAAAGTAATACTATTACAATTATTCACCCAAAAATGTTGGCACATTCCAGTTATCTTTGTTACTGATCTGTAGTTAAATTCCATTGTAATCTAAGAGCAGACACTTTATGATTTATATTTTTTTGGAAATGTTAAGATGTGCTTAGGGCTCACAACATGGTCTATCTTGGTGAACTTCCATGTGAGCCTGAAAAGAATGTGTATTCTATTCTTTCAGATGAAGTAATCTACAGATGCCAATTATATCCAGGTGATTGATGGTATTATAAGTTCAGTTCTGCCTTTACTGGTTTTATAGCTGCTGGATGTGTCTATTTCATTTAAAAATTTTCTTTATTTTTTGTTAACACATTGATGGTACAATATATTAACAGGATCCACTGTAATATTTCACACATGCATCATATCCATCCACCCTTCTTCTATCTCAACCCCTGAATCAACCCTTCCCATTCCCCAGTAATCACTATTTTAAAAAGTCTCCTCTTTCAATAAGCTGCAATTTCACAATGTGTTGCATTACAATAGATCATCAGCAGTGATGAGACAGACGGGCGGGCGTATGACACACTAAGAAGAGAACAGCGTTGCTTCTGTGATAATGATCCCAAAACGTGTGATCTAAAATGAATCAAGAAGAAATATCAGACAAGCCCATGTTGAGAGCACTTCATAAGAGATCTGGCTTGTGCTTTTTAAAAAATGGTAAGGTTAAGAAAGACAAAGAACAGATATAGAACAGTACCTGACTGAAAGAGATGAAATTAGAGTCATGACAACTTAGTGCAAATGGGTGATCCTGGATGGATCTTGGACTGGAAAAATATGCTATAGTGGATGCTAATAGGACAACTGGCAACATTTCAATCTGAAATGTTTAGCAATGACATTGGCTGATGATTTTCTGAATCTTTTCTTTTTTCCCAGGGCTGAGGACCGGACTCGGGGCCTTATGTGTGCTAGGCAAACGCTCTACCACTGAGCTAAATCCCCAACCCCAATTTTCTGAATCTTGATAACTGAACAGAAATTGCAAGTATGATTTTTTTCTTAAAAAATGCACCCAGGTATTCATGGGTAAAGGATCGTTGTATCTCTAACTTTACCCAAATGGTTCAGAAAAATTGTATGGGGGCAAGGGGGAGAAGGGGAGAGATTAAGAGAGTGATGATAAAAGAAATGGGGGAAAATGTTTATAATTCCTGAATTTGAATAAAGAGCATGTGGGGGTCTTTGTACAATTCTTGTAATTTTTCTGTGAGTTTAAAGTTATTTCAAGATAAAACAAGTTTCTAAAGACATTGGTTTTCTTCTTTCCTGATGTAGGGCAACACTAAACCTTTTTGGTGCCTACAGGTCATGTCATACCGCCTCATTCCCAAATACAGCAAATGTACAAAGAATTTTATTTAGATGGCAAAACAATTTCCTTGCCTCCCCCTAGAGCACTATTTGTGCTCCAGTCATCTTAAAGCTTTCCAGTCTTGAGTGCTAATTCTTATCTCTTAGGATTCCTTTCTCATGGTCCCACCCACAGTCTTTGACCTGGAATGAGAACCAGGTCCTAGCAAATGGAGGTTAATGTTCAATCTCCATGTTTTGTTTACAATTCCCAGAGTCACCACACTCAGGTCTCACTCCTGACCTCTGAGCTCTGCCAGGATTCAAGGCCATTGGTCAATTAACATGTAACCAGGAACAACAGAATCCAGAGGATGAGGAAACCAGAGATGGGAATGGGAAGGCCTGGACACCAATCTAGTGCTAGTGGATAAATGAGTGGCCCTTACCCAAGGGAGGACTATGCTCTTAGAATATCAGCACTGTGGGGGAGAGAGAGGCACCCTAGGGCAGGGCCAGGTGGTCTTTTGGCTTGCAAATCCCTATCAGTTTGCTGCCATCTGAGCAGACCAGTATGAGTACAGGCAGGGAGAGAAAGAAGGGAAATTTTAATATTCTGGCAGTTGGTGGGGAGGCAACTCCATGCAACAAAGATACTGGTAATGGGGTTGCCAGTCCTGCAACTGAGGAGGCAGCATCTACCTTTTGTGTGGAGGGTCTGGTAAGTAGCTTTGCATAGTAGTCATGTGAAGCTTATCTGCAGAAATCTATTTTCTCTCTGGATCATGACAATAGTGCCCACAGAGATGCCCCTACTACCTGGTGGTAATAGGCTGCTGTTCCAATTCTGGGTCTCTAAAAAAAAAATACGAACAGAAATTTCTCAACCTTTCTCTGCCCCCACTGCCATATACAATTCTCCCTGAGGATTTAAAACCAATGAGCAGAGGAGTTCAGACATGCTCAGGAATTCTCACTGTGCAATTTCACATATCCTTTAATGAGCACATTCTATTTGTGTGTGGGGGGGGGGTGTCTCTTTTCTGAATTCTATTGTTATTTCAACTTTGTCTTTTTACCAAATAATATTCATTCTAAAAATGTACTAAATGAAAATGCAAGGAAGTAAACATCGAAGTCTTACCCTCCTAAGAAAGCACTACAGATGTTTAGCTTTATTCACCTCTAGTTTCTCTATAAAATTTGGCCTTTTTTTTTTTTTTAAGAGAGAAGGACAATGAGAGAGAGAGAGATAGAATCAATTTTTATTGAGTTTTTCACATGGCTTTAATTGCTCTGACACTTAGTTGTTTATGTGGGTGCCGGGGGTTTGAACCCGAGTACTCACACATGCCGAACAAGCACTGTAACTGCCGAGCCACCACTCCAGTCCCAAAATTTGACTTTTAATGTCCAAAGAATTTATGAATAAGTTCTCCATCTATAATATTGAAACAATAAATAGCTAAGTATCCTTAGAGATGTTTTGCCAGGTATTTACAAAGATACACTTACATTTATAAATCTAAATTTCTATGGTTCTGATTATAAAAGTATTACAAATTATAAAATATTACTACCCCTAATTCTACCTTGGTCTTTTAAAATTTCTCCAAGCTGGGTGTAGTGGAACACACCTGAAATCCCAGTGCCTTAGAAGCCTGAGGCAAGAGGATCACAAATTTGAGACTGGCCTTGGCAACGTAGCAAGCCCGTCTCAAAATAAAAATGAAAAAGGGCTGAGGATTATGCTCAATGGTAGAGCACGCCTGTGCTGAATTCCTGTACACCCCCCCACAAAATTAATAAATGAAACAAAAATAAAGTTGCCAAGGAGCATTTCTTTATACCAATGTATCAGCTTGTCTTATGCATTCCTCCTTTCTACTACAAAGGATTCTGCCTTGAAAAATGTCTATACCTGCCTCCTTGTGCACAAGGACATTTCTCTAGATACTGAGATGAGAATGTTGGTACAATTTCAATAGAAATTGCTGAGTTGACCTTCCAAAAGCTGCACTTTCACTTCCATGCTTTATGGAATCACCCATTTCCACATCTCAGCACCATGACAGAGAACTGATGTCTCTAGTTATTGTCATTGCTAATAGAGAAAAACCTGGCATGACCCACTGATTTAATTTGCCTTACTGAGGTTAAGCATCTAGTTAGATTTACTGTTAGTGACTAAGTCACTAGTATTGGGGTCAGAAAATGAGGCTGGTAGAATCACTGCCTTTTGTACTTTGCAGTGCCAGGCTTAATGTATCTGTTTGGTAAATATTTTAAGGATGTCTGAAGAAGACAATTTTGGAAGTCTGTTGGCCTAACTTTGAGGATGGCAGTGTTTATTCTACTTTGAAATGCAGAGGGAGTAGAGCCTCCCCAATCACAGCCCACTTCAGCCCCTATTGAGAGTTTAGACCAGATATGACCATCTGAGACTTGGCCTCTTCTCCTCCTTGCTATTCCAATAAATGGTTGGTAAAGAACTCTGGGTGAACTTGTAAAACAAAAAAGGACAAGATGCTGAGAAACCTTTCTTTCCAAAATCACAGACACTAAAACCTTTGCCATTTGAAATCATATCACTGAGAAGGCAGCATCTGCCTCTTGTGTGGAGGGTCTGAGCACTGAGGGTAACTGACCCAGGGAAGCAGCCTCCATTTCTCCCTTTATCACTTAACTTTAACTTCCAGCTTCCAAGGACAGAGGACCCTGGTCCTCTTCTAGTCTAGATTTAGGATTCCTTCCTTCACATACAACCTTGCTTTGCTTTGAGTTTAACAAAATACTGCTGCATTCCATCTTCCTTTAAACCTAGAAAGTCTCAATCTCTTCCTTGGTCTGCTGAGGATTGCCATGATGTCCTTTGAGCTCTCTCCCTTGTTTAATATATGACATCCAGTCAAAGTGTTAACTTTTCTGTTTTGTAATTTTCTCTATTCTATTTATTCTGATAATTAGACAATTTTCACTTCCAGATATTTTTTTTAAGAGAGAGGGACAGTGAGGAGGGAGAGTGAGAGAGAGGGGGAAAGAATCAATTTTATTTAGTTTTTCATGTGGCTTTTGTTGCTCCAACACCTCATTGTGTATGGGATGCTGGGATGCTGGGGTTCAAACCGGTGTCCTCATGCATGCCAAACAAGCACCATAACCACCGAGTCACTGCTCCAGCCCCACATCCTGGTATTTGTTTATGTCCATTGAAACACTCCAGAACTTAATGGCTTCAAATAGTGGTTTATTGTTATTTCTCAGTTTGTGGATTATTTGGGTGGTGCTTACTTGAGTGTTGCGTATGCTAACCCCATGATTAGGGTTGTCATCATCTGAACACTAGACTTGCATGGATGTCTTAGATGGCTTCTTGACTCTCCTATCTACACCAAGACTTAGTTAGCTGGAATAGGCTGGTTAAGAAAGATATCCTGGGTCTGGAGCAGTGGTGTGGTGTTTACGGCACTTGCCTGGCATGCACAAGGACGCAGATTTGAACCCCAGTACCAGGTATGCAATGAAACTCAGAGCAATGAAAGTCACATGAAAAACTAAATAAAATTGATTCTCTCTCTCTCTCTCTCTCACTGTCCCTTTTTCTTTGAAAAAAGAAAGAGAGAAAGAAAGGAAGGAGGGAGGAAGGAAGGAAGGAAGGAAGGCCCTGGCATGGTGGGTACACACACTTGTAATCCCAGCCACTCAGGAGGCTAAGGCAGGAGGAGGATTACAAGTTTAAGACCAGCCTCAGAAACTTAAAGAGACCTTGTCTCAAAATAAAAAATATAAAAAGCTGGGGGTATAGCTCAGTCGTAGAGTGCCCCTGAGATCAATTTCCAGTATGGTAAAAACAGAAGAAGGAAGGAAGAAAGGAAAAAAATGACCATTTTCTCCATTTGAAAGAAACACATAATAAGCATCTGATTATGAAATGGTTTAAAGGAAAAGAATGTCAAATGATGTATCTGGAAAGTATCAAAAGAAAATCAGTGGCGCTGGAGTGGTGGCTCACTGGTAGAATGCTTGCCTGGCATGTGCAAAGACCCAGGTTTGAACTCAGCACCACATACACAACTAAGTGTCAAGAAAAAAAAAAAAACAGATGAAAAAAATAAATAAAACTGACTCTCTCTCTCTCTTTAAAAAGAAAGAAAGAAAACTAGATTAGTTATTTGAACATTAAGAGACAAAAAATCATGAAAGATGTACAGGCTATACAGTGAACACAATTAGCAGAGATATAGATAGACATAGACAAATATCTTATATAGATAGAATATCACACACCCACTGTTACAGACAACACCTTAATAAGTCAATTGCCTTCTTAGCCACAGATCAAATTTCAGCACATATCAAATGATTGGTATGAGTAGTGGTATAAATAGTACATTCAAGAAGTGTATCAGCTATATTAGACACAGTTGTTTACTTCCTCCTAGAAGTACATTCTTCTCTTAGGCTCCAGAACACTCTTGATTTCTCTCCTACCTCATTGCAGTTCTTTGACAGTCTCTTTTTAAATTTTTCTTCACTTTTTTGAGTTCTAAATATTGGAATACTATATTAGTCAGCTTTCTGATACTGTAACAATATCTGTGACAAATCAGCTTATAAAGAGGAAAGGTTTATTTTGGCTCACTGTTTCAGAGATTTCAGTCCTTTGCTGCTTAGTCTCCATTACTCTTGGACTTGGAGAAGTTGGTGACAGCTACTCTGGAGCCATATGTCAGGGGCTTGGGTTCTCTTCTACCTGACCTCACCTCTCCATATTACTGCTTGGGCTTCCTCATAACATGGTGCCTGGGTTTCCAGAGGGAACATTTCAGGCATCAAAAGGCAAGCTTCAAATTTCATTAATCACAGCTTTGTAAGTTAAATACAATCACTTATGTGTATTGTTTTGGTTCAAACAGTTGTTAAGAACTGCCCCAATTCAAATAGTGAGAAATAGAATCCATTTCTCAATAGGAAGAGTGGCAAAAACTTGTGGTCATCTTTAGTCAGCTGTACAAGTCTTTCCGCTTCTACCCTTGCCACCGCATCATTTTCCACATAACTTCCACAGACCTACTTTTAGAAAATAAGACCTAAAAGCTTTCCAACAGTTTCATCTTGTGTCCAGAATAAAAATTAAAATTCTCACAATGGTTGTTAAGGCTGCCTATTCTGACCCTTGGTCCCTTCTCCCAGCTCCTTTCTCTGCTTACTCTATTCAAGCCACATGAGTCTCCATTGTGTCCCAACCTCACCAGTCTTTTTCTTGTCTGGGAGGCCTTTGGATTGGATATTCCCTTTGCTTTGACCCCATGGACCAATCATTTCCTTACACCTTACAGCTGTCTAATCAAAAACCATTTCATAGGGTTAGAGCAGTGGCTTGGCAGGTATGGCGCTTGTCTGGCATGTTCGAGGATGCGGGTTCAAACCCCAGCATCACATACACAATGAAGTGTCAGAGCAATGAAAGCCACATGAAGAGCTAAATAAAAATTGATTCTATCTCTCTCATTCACTGTCCTTCTCCCTCTTAAAAGAAAATTCATCCAAAGGGCCCTCTCTCTCTCTAGAATAAGGGAAACTGATCTATGCCAGTAAAAGAAAGAGGCACTAGCAGGAGCAACTGACTGACTAGAAAGGTTCCAAAGGAAATTTCTGGGGTAATGAAAATATTCTGTATTTTATATCAGTTGGTAATTACATGGGTGTTGTCTCTATTATCAACTGCTGTATAACAAATTGTCCCCACATTTATTTGCTCAGCACAACTACTTATTCTCTCTCAGGATTTCAAAGGACTTGGACAGGGCACAGTGGAGACAGTGTGTTCTGTGATGTCTGGGGCCTCAGCTAAAAATCATGAAGGCTAGGGAGCTGAAATTATCCAAAGGCTCTTTCACTCACATATTTGGTGACTGAAATTAGCTGTTGACTGGAACTTCATTTGGGACTTTGTGTTAAACAGCTTTCTGAAAAAATATATGAAATAATCAACTTACAAGCAGGAAAGTTTTATTTAAACTCAGTTTCATAGATTAGGTTGATGGTTGCTTAGCTCTGTTGCTTTAGGCCTATGGTGGCACAGTATATCATGGAAGGAGCACATGGCAGACTGTTTGTCTCATGTCAGTAGGGATGCAGAGAGAGAGAGAGAGAGAGAGAGAGAGAGGAAGAGCCAAGATTCTAATATCCCCTTCAATGGCATGCCCCCAGGGACCTTAATTTCTTCCATGTGGCCCCAAGTTGGACCAAGTTTTTTTAATAGGCAAATTTACATTTATTGACTTGAAAAGATGTCTAAAATCCATTAAACAAAAGTTAGAAGCATACAAAATGTGAAACTATAAATCCCAATCAAATATTTGAATACATAGGTGCCAGACACCCAACCAGACACTGCAGGAAGTACCCACGAGTTCAGAACCAAAGCATCAGCCCATGAACAGAAAGAGGGAACACAGGCCTGGGGCAGAGGGCTCCAGGTATAGACCAAGTTTTTAACGCATGGGCCTTTGGGTGACATTTAATATTCAAACTATAGCAGATTGCCAGCCAGATACATGGCCCTCTCCATGTGGCTGCTTCTGGATTCTGAGAACAAATAAAGAGAAAAAGAGAGAAAGAGAGGAGAAAGCAAGCACACGAGAGAAAACAGGTGGTGGAAACTGTATTGTCTTCTTTAACTTAGTCTTAGAAATCACTTCATGTGCCTCCAGTCACATCTGTGCATTAGAATCAAGTCACTAAGGCCAAGTTCAAATTTAAGAGAGGGAAATGATGGAGGACAATGTCGCATAATTTTCAGACATGTTTTGAAACCACCATAGCTATAAAATCATAAAAGCTTACCAACTTCACACTTACAGAACTGCATCTTACTGCATGCCAATTAGACCTTTTTTTTTTGGACAGAGAGAGAGAAAGAAAGAGAGAAGCAGTCTTTATTTAGTTTTTCATGTGACTTTCATTCCTCAGACACTTGTACGTGGTGCTGGGGTTTGAACTCGCATTCTTGCACTTGCCAGGTAAGTGCCGTATCCGCTGAGCCACTGCTCCAGCCTAGACCTCAATTCTTTTTTTTTTATTAGATGTATACAGAGATACAATTGAGGGGGAAACATTATCAAACCACCAATAACCAATGCATATATACTTAGTTATCCAGGGGTAATGCCAAATCATGGGTGCCCAGCTTGGGTTTCTTCTTTTGCTGTTTCCCCCAGAAGAACTCCTGAGTTAAATGGGTATCTCGAGGAGGAATGACATCTGCTTCTGAGATGGATCCGCCATATCCCCACTCTCCAGTCTCCTAGGAGTTCTTCGTATACCCTCCCCCCCATCTTATCCCCCTCCCTACACCTCCAAGTAACAATGGTATCTCTCCTCTGTGGAAGCTAGAATACAGTAGGTTAGATGGCTAAGCTAACAATGACCTCAACTCTTTTAAAATGGAAAAATGACCTTTCCTGACTCTCAGAGTCCCACCCCATAGCCATTCCCCTTTCCTTTGCCATTTTAATTTACTTCATAGCACTTATCAGAACCTATCACAGCATTACAGACTGATTGAGTCACTCTGTGCTGTTTTTCTTCTACCCCCACCTACTACCCCAACACAACTGCACTTTGTGCAGAATACTGAGCACCTGCAACTGAGTCTGTTCTGTGGTAGCTACTCAGTTGGTACTTGTCAGGTGTCACGTTGTGGAATGGATGGAATGAGTCCAGGAAGGGAAGTGGAGACCCACACATCTGAAAACAAGAGGTGAAGGGACTGTTTATATCCATGTGTTAAATGCAGATCACAAGTGTCACAATTAGATAAGGGAGAGAGCATCTAATTCTGAATCTTTAGAGCTGGTCCTTGGAGGTCACTTGGTGCCTCCTGATTTTATTTTTTTTGTACAGAGGATTGGACCCACAGGTGCTCTATCACTAAGCTACATCCCCAGTCCTTTCATTTTTTAATTTTGAGACAAGGTTTCACTAAGTACCTGAGGCCACCCTTAACTTGTAGTTCTTCCTCAGCCTCTGGGATTATAGGTGTGTGCTCCTGCCTCCAGCAACATTTTTTTTAAGACAGAGGGACAGTGGGGGGGGGGGAGAATTGATTTTATTTAGTTTTTCATTTGACTTTCATTGCTCCAACACTTTGTTGTGTATGTGGTGCTGGGGTTTGAACCTGCATCCTGAAACCTCTAAGCCACCGCTCTAGTACCCCATCCCCTGCAACATTTTTGAAAGCACTAATTAATTTAAGGCATTCTCCTATTGTGCTATGCTAAATTCTACTGCATGAATAGCTCCCACATTCTACAGCCACAAGCCAAATAATGACTTTTTCCCCATAACACAAGTGTCCAATTCCATGTTTCATTTTTTTATATTTTGTTTGTTTTTTATTTTTATTTATTTATTTATTTATTGCTTCTGTTGAATCTAGGGCCTCTCACATGTTAGGCAAACATTCTACTATGGAGCTACATCCTCACCCCATGTTTTAGTTTTTAATTCAAGCTCCTTGAACGATTCTATTTGAACAACCTGTTTTAGGACAAAGAAACACAATAGTTCAGGTGGAAGATTCATTTCAGAAAAAAATATAGGGACCTACAGAACAGTGCAAATCATGTTTGAATAATAGAAGTGAGAAATGGGGGCTTACACACTTTGAACACTGAATTGCTAATGTTTTTTCCCCTTCAAATTGATATTCTTACTAAGCAAAATTGGCCACTAGTGATTTTTAAAATGCATAGTTTTTCTACCCCTATTCCTCTCCCATCCTTGTTTTCATCGTTAATATTAGCATTATCCTGAAGAAACCACAAGATGAGCCCAGGAGACATTATGGGTCCAAATCTTGCCTGTTATAATGCTTCTAACAGTATGTAGACATTCAAATTCAGCATCACCAAATGGATGATTTATGTTTATTTGCTTAAGCAATGAATGAATAATGAGGCAGGATGGGTTGCATTTTTCTTTTTCTTTTTGCACCCTCATTGTAATTGCCATGAACTGTACATTCCAATTTTCCAGTTTGTGCTTCAGTTAAAATTGCATCAGTCCACTTAATCACTTAAGGTTTTCTAAGAGCCATCTGCTAGTGTCCCTCCTTTTTTGATAACTGCAATGGCTTTCATCCTACAGAGACACTGCATATTTGTATCTCTGGCAAAGCTCTGCTCATAACAGATACTCATTAAATGTTTGTTGACTGAATCTGTGAACAGAGAATGCTCTCTGTACTTCCCTCCCTTAGAAACAATGACCTTGCAGCCTTTGAGGGTAAATGGATGGTTATGGACGAGATCATGATGAGTAAAATCAGCTTAACCCAGAGATCTAAGGGTCGATTGTCTCCACTCATAGGTGGAGGTGGGGACTAGACCCTGGACAGTGAGAAAGTTGGTATAGTAACATGAGTTAAATCCAGATAAGATGTAATGCTTTACAATCTAATACCTTTTTTTTAGAATTATAAAGGGAAAGGGAAGGGAGGGATAAGGGAGGGTAATGGGGGGGGCACTCCTGGAGATAATTGCAATATCCAGAATATTTACACATTTTATACACATTTTATATTATTTTGTTAAAATCGTGAAAGGTTGTTCAAAAAATAATAATAAATAAAAATAAATAAATAAAATATAGGGGCTGGAAAAAAATAGTATTTCTAAAATTCTAGTAACAGGTTTGGTATGGTTTTCCTTAGAGACAAATTAAATGTCTGGGCTAATAATGTCAGGCTGGAGAGGTGGCTCAGTGCTAGATCACTTGACTGGAATGCATGAGGACCCAGTTTTGATCCCCAATACCACATATACAACTAAGTGTCAGAAAAACAAAAAACAGATGAAAAAATAAAAATAATTCTCTCAAAACAACAACAACAAACAAAGATTAATAATGTCTAGCTGCATGATAACACACATCAGTAACCCCAGAGACTTGGAACACTGAAGTGGAAGAGTCACAAGTTCAAGGCCAGCCTCAGCAACTTAGCAACACACTGTCCTAAAATTCAAAAACATAAGGTTTGGGAATGTAGCTCAGTGAAAGTACTTCTGAGTTCAATCCCCAGTACCAAAAAAAAAAAAAAAAAGGAAAAAGAAAAAATTAATAATGTCTGTGAAATTTACCCTAAGAATGTGATAAGTCAAACATCCACATTGATGCCTAATCTGAGTCCTGTTGAGCCCTAACCCTGACCCTTTTGGTTGGTAACTGTGTCACTGGTCATATGGACAACTGCATGGTTAGTTTAAATCCATTTACAGTCCTGGAAGAATTGCCACTCAGATATGGCACAATATGGATGGGCAACTAGTTAAATGGTGCACGATAAAAGAAACAGTGGATGGTACAATCTGAAAAGAGAATAAAGCCAAGATGATAGACTAAGGAGTGTGAATTCCATTCTACAGAAATCAAGGCTTGGGTGTAGCTCAATGGTACAGCACTTGCTAGCGTGTGCAAGACTCTGGGTTTGATCCCACAGCACCCCTCACCCCTGCTACCATACAACAAAAGCTTCCAAAGTTTTTGATGATGCTATTAAATGCTCATTAAGGCTACTTCTATAATCATCAAATATTATATTTAGATAAAATGGTACATGCCCTTTGGTAAACCATTTGGTAATTTCTCACAAAGTTAAACATCCACCTATCATGCAAACCTTATCCCTAAGCATTTGCTTCAAAGAAATGAAGATGTTTCCAAAAAAAGACTTATATGTGAATGTTCATAGCACCTTTATTCCAAAAATCCTAGAAACAGCCCAAAGATACATCAACAAGTGAATGGGCAAATTGTGGTATGTCCATCTGAGACACCACATAGCAATTTTTAAAAAAATCAGGTTGAAGGGCTACAACAGTGCCTCAGCGGTTCGAGCGATTGCCTGGATGCATGAGGACCTGGGTTCAAACTCCAGCTCCACATACACAACTAAGTGTCAGAGAAACAAAGGTCAGATGAAAAAATAAAATTGATTCAATATTCTATCTTAATTATAACTTCATAAATCTTGTTTCCTAATTTAGATAGCATTTTTTTTTTACCAACAAACTATTATTAATTCCTAGGTCCTAAACTTGTTTAATTTGTATTAAAAATGAAACTGCCAGGGAAAAAACCTTATTCTTTCTACTAAAAAAAAAATCTAGTGTAGAATGGGAAGGAAGTTAACTGGAGGCTTATTTCAATGAAATAGCAAAACTGCACATGACAATCTACAAGTATAACTATTCTATCAGGGTTCTGGTGCGGAGATAATATAAGGACTTGACACACAATATAAAGACTGGCAAATCCAAACCTTCATTGTTAGCTGACAAGACTCAAAACCCAGGAAAACCACTGGTACAGATGAAATCTGTGAGCAATTGGTTGGAGATATCCCTCTTGCTTAGGGGCTATTCTTTTTATTCTATTCAGGCCTTCAACTTATTGTACAAGACCCACTTTGAACAATAATCACTTGTAATCCAGAGGCCAATGGTAGGCAAGAAAAATTTCAGAAATTCTTTTCTATTATAATACTAATCGTGCTCAAATTTATGACTGTTTTTGAATATCCCTGTTTTCTATATATTATATACATATTTTTCTTCACATTAATCTAATCTTGATGTCAGCTGGGGGCCTGTTTCCTTTAAGTCTAGGCAAAATGTTTCTAGACCTCTGGGTTCTCAACCTGCAGAAGCTCAAGGTCTGGTTCAATATTATTACTAATTGCCAATATCTAATTTTCTTCACCTCATCTGCTTCTTGAGCTCTGCGATCTTGGCTAGCCCTGTGATTCTAGACCACACTGACCCCAACATTAGACTCAATGTCTCCTTTAACTTCTCTAACAAGAAAAAACCCATACCAAACCTAAATCAGGCAGACTTTATGCGATATATTGAGCTCAGGAAGGTGTCACACTTAGTCCACATACTCCTTTCTCCTTTCCAACTTTGACCCTCCCTTTTACTAAGAGCTAAAAACTCCAATTTTTGTGTACCTACTCAGTTTTTCCACTGCGGTGAATTAACTCTGCAATCCCCAAACATGGTGACTTTTTTTCTTTGCAAGAGATAAGAATTTAGCCCCAACAGCTTAGGGCATTCCCTCCCCCCCTCAGGGCATCAAAGGATAACCATCAATCACGCTGCTGAAAGAGAGGGATTTAGCAAGACCTCAAAAACCACTGGTATCAGGCACTTACACAAAGAACTGGTAACAAATCCCAATTCTTATCTTTCAGCTTTTGACAATCTCGGTGGGGTTATCTTACATTCTTTAAGGTTCAAAGTTCAAAACTGCTGGGCAAGAACTCCAAATGGCTCAACTTAGTCATCTGCCTTACCCTGTACCAACTGCCTTGGATGTCTGTTGGTATAAGAATAGAGCACCTCTTAAATGAACCAAATACTTGAGGAGGAGGAATCTTTTCTAAGTAAAATGAGGAATTTCACCACAAACATAATACTGTTGAGTAGTTTTGACTATCCTTAAGTAAAACTCGAGATAACCACTTCTAAGTTCCATAACAGCAGTTTAAACCAAGTGTCATCAGACCACAGAGGAGGGGGCAATGATTATGGTCTGCCCGGTAGCACAGAGAAATACTTCCACTGAGGCCTCTTGAGGTGAGCCTTTAGGATTGAGTGTGATTTATCAAGCCAAGAGGGGATTCAGGGGAGAGACTTCCAGGCTTGAGCAAATGGACATTAATACCTCCTCTTCCAGACCCTCTCCTTTCACATGCTGAGGGGGAAAAAGTGCATTTGAAGCCATCAGAAAACAAAGGATAAAAGTATCATGTTAGTGCAGGGACAGGAGATTAAATGCTCACTGCTTGAACTGAAACACAAGGTATATGAATAACGAAGTGATTTAACCTCTCTACAACTTGACTTTCTTATACATGTTACACAGGATAATAAATGGTATCTCGAGAAGGCTCAAATGATTAAATGAGACAATCCCTTTGTCAACACCTTAGTACATTCTAAATGTTCAATAAACACTAGAGAGTGATATTAGCAATTTTTTGTAAATACACGGAAGTGTAGCTGTAGGCTGTATTGGGTGCTACATGCTGGCTAGATTCTATGCCTATTTTAAATGAGTTATTTATGGAAACCGGTTATAATTATTGTGAAATATTTTAAAATGTTCATTTTCATAGCCCAGATACGCACTGTGGGCACAAAACCAAAAGAAACCGGGAAATGAAAATGAGAATTTAAATACTTCGATGCAACTTTAGATTGAGATGAATGAAAAAGTAGAATAAAAATAAGGGACGTTTTTCCAAAGTAATCAAACCCGCAAGGAAGAACTCCTCTGAGGCCTGCAGAACGCGGGGATGCTGCCCCAGCGGAACCCGGGTCAGGGTAAGTAATCCCCGTGCAGACCCCGCGATTCAAACGAGCTTCGTCTCACGGTCCGGGGCTGTAACCGCCGAGAGGTAGCGCGCCAAGCCAGGCCAGACGCAGCCGTTACCACCTGGCCAGCGATCGGATCCTGCCTTCTGCAACCCACCACGACCAAACAGACATCAAGAGCTCCTTCACCTAGCTAAATCTCCTTCCCGGCTTCCTCGGCGCGGCGCCGTGACGTCACTTCCGGTCGCCGGAGTGCACGTGGGAGGAAGTGCCGGTGCCCGCGGCTGCCGCTCCTGTCTCTTTGGTTACGCTGGTCCGCCGGCCCGGCCGCTGACTCCAGGTGTGCTGCCACTATGGGAGTCCCAGCGTTCTTCCGCTGGCTCAGCCGCAAGTACCCGTCCATCATTGTCAACTGCGTGGAAGAGAAGGTGAGCGGGAGGCTGCCGCGCTGGAACCCGGCGCGCCGGCTTCTCTAGGCCGCGGCCCGTGGGTACAGCCACCTGGCTGGGGCAGCGGTCCGGAGCTCGTGCTGCCCTGCCATCCCCGTGGGCAGCCGCAGTCTGACGCGCGGTTGTACGCGGGCTCCGGGATTCGGGATGCCTGGGAAGGGCTCGAGCGGGGCGGGGGCGGAGCTGGGTCAGAACTCGTAGGAGGGCCGCTCCTCCCCAGTCGGCATTTCCCGGCACCGGAAGGCTCCGCCCACGGCTTTGTTTCCTCCCGGGACCGCGCATTTTGGGTCTCTAGGCGCTCAAAGGCTGTTGAGCCACTCTTGCCAGTGCTTAGGGATGCGCGCATGCCGATACCTGCTTTTAGCAACCTTGTAAAGTAATTTCTGGCGGCGAGGGTTTTGTTGTTTACTGTCTGAGAGAGGCCGTGTGTTGTTGTTGTTAAATCTTAGGCGGAAAGTGGTGTGTGAGACGGGTCTACGAAGTGCCATCTTCTCAGCGTGTGCCGGCTGCTGGAAAGCTTTTTTGGGTGAAATTTTTAAGAGGAAGCATTTGAACAATACACTTTATGTTGTTAGTTTAATATTTGGATGATTTTGGTGTTTAGCGACTCTGTCCGAATTCGATTTTATACTCTTAAATGGATTGAGAAGGTTCAGGGACACGCCTGTTTCCTCCTTGGTTTTTGAAGTCAGTACCTGCCCCTCGCTGTGAAATTATTTCTTTTCCTTGATTGTGGAAATCTTGATTTTTACTTCCTTAGCTGTTAACCCAGGAGGAACCAAAAGCCTTGTTTTGGCGACATTCCCAGTATTTCTTGTGTTTCTCTCAAAAGAGAAATTGCTAAACCTATATGCCTGTTTCTTTTGTAAAACTTTCATTAGACTCTACATTCTTGTAGGCTAAATTTTAAAAAACCAGTTCCTTGTTCTATCCTTTCCCATTAGAATGCTTCTCCCCAGAGTCACTCATCTATTTGAGTTGTCTCTACATATCTTGTTTATCCGTATTTTATCAGTTTTAGGTACATCGAATTAGTTCTGGCTTTGATAAGCTTTAGTCACATATTCAACCCCCATTTTCTATCCTAGTGTAGTAAAGCCCTATCTTTATTTCTTCTTTTGGCAAACTTTGTAACTTCAAATAATACATCTTAGTCCATCTCGTGTATAAAGTATCCCTTTGACTTACTGGTTTCTAAGATTGGTATTAGCTTTTCTATTCCTGTTGTCCCTACTCCTCTTCTCAAATTTGTCAGCTACACTTTTTCATTTTTTGACTTTAAACAAGTTTGTTTTTAAAAGCTGAGAGGTGAGATGGTATTGTTGATTGTTGTCATTGTGTAGATTGGTGTTGTGTCCAGTGATTCTGTTTTTATGCTGTTTTTGTTTTTATACTGCCTTTTCTTTTTTTGCTTTACAACTTTCTCCACCTAAAGTTTTAATTAGACCTTCACTGTAGTCCATTTTCTTCTTTCTTGGAAAATAAATTTGGAGTTTTCTTGTTTGATTGCATTCACATCTGTTTTTTGTAGACTTGCTGGAAAACTGCTTCCTGAGATTTTCAGTGGGAGATACTGTTTTCTGGAGCATCATCTTTCTAGGTTTAAGTCCTCTCTTGATTTTTTTTTTTTTTTAAAGAGAGAAGGACAGTGAGAGAGACAGAGAAAGAGAGAAACAACTTTATTTAGTTTTTCACATGGCCTTAGCTGCTCCAACACTTAGTTGTGTATGTGGTGCTGGTGTATGAACCCGGGTCCTCGTGCTTGCCGGGCAAGCACAGAAACCGCTGAGCCACCGCTCCAGCCCCCCTCTTGATTTTTATTCTCAATTGAATTCTTAGGAAATAGCTGTTGTAGGAAGTCATTTTTCTGTCATTTTATACTCCCATGTGTCTCCATTCTGTCTCATATATATGAAAGATCATAAGCTGCATATAGAGTTGAAGTTTGAAAATTATGTTCCCTCAAACTTTTGAAAGCATTATTCTTTTATCACCTGGTATTGTTGATGACAAGTTCAATGTTAATGTAATTTATAATTATTTAACCAATACTTATGTAGCATTACTATGTACCAAACATTATTCTAAGCACTTTATAGCTATTAACTTGTTAGATCCTCATAATAACCACCTGACTGTTGATGCTGCTACTTATAACAAGAAAAGGAAACTGAAATAGTAGGAATGAATAACGTATTTAAGATCACTCAGCTAATAAATGTCAGAGCTGGTGTGTGAAAACCAAGAAGGCTATGTTCTTAATTTGTATGCACTTCTGCTTTCATTCTTTTGTGTACATCATTTTTTGTTCTGAATTTGATTTGACTTGGGGGGGGTAGCAGGAATTGAATCCAGGGGTTCAATTCTACCACTGAGCTAGATCCCCAGCCCTTTTTATGTTTTATTTTGAGACAGCATCTCACTTAAGTTGCGAGGGCATTCCAAATTGGCAAGTCTGGCTGGCTTTGAACATATCCCACCTTAGCCTCCCAGGTTGCTGGGATTACAGGCCTGTCCTACGCGCATGGCTACTTGATTGATTTATTTATTTTTAAGATGTCATGTCTCTGTGTTGCCCAGGCTGGCCTCAAACTCTTGGATTCGAGCAATTCTTGCGCCTTAGCCTCCCAGATAATTGGGACTGTGGGCTCACACCACTGCACCTAGTATTTTCTGAATTTTAAACTTTCATGATGACCTTTCATTTTTAAAGTTAAATTCATTGTTTTTTCAGGGCTGAGGACCGAACTCCCAGCCTTGCATGTGCTAGGCAAGCGCTCTGCCACTGAGCTAAATCCCCAACCCCTAAAGTTAAATTCATTTTGATCCATTCTTAGCAGACTCTTTTGAGTCTGGACTCTTGTTTTCTTTAGGTTTAGAGTATGTTCTTTGATTATTATTTGACCTTTTTTCTTCCCTTTCCAAACCTGGATATTGGTTCTCCTAGACAGACTTTTTCTTTTTTCTCTCTCCTTTTGTAGCCTTTTCCTCGCTGCTTCCTTTTGAAGCTTTATTGGCATATAGTTGACATAAGGTAAATACATATTTAAAGTGTAAAATTTACTACAGTGTATATATCCATGAAGTCATCACCACAATCAAGATAGCAAACATCACTTCTAAAATATTCCTTCTAGTCCTCTGTATTTCCTCTTTGCCCTCCTTGTGGCTCATCTTTTATCAACCATTGATTTGTTTTCTGACTTTATGTAGATAAGTTTCTGTTTTCTAAAATTCAATGTAAGTGATTTTATTCAACATATAATCTTTTTTACCTGGCTCACTCATGTAGCAGAATTATTTTGAGACTTATTCATGTTGTTACATGTATCAGTAGTTCATTTCTTTTTTGGGGGGGGATAGTATTCTATGCTATGAGTATACTACATTTTGATTATTCTTTTGATTGATAAACATTTGGATAGTTTCCAGTTTTTTCCTACTATAAAAGCCTGTGAACATCTGCATAGAAGTCCTTTTGTGGGCATAGAGATTGATTTCTTTAGGAGAAAAAAGTAAGAGTGAAATAATTGGGTTGTACAGTAGGTGGGGCATTATTTAAAAGGAAAAACCTACTAGACAATTTTTCTAGATTTGGTTATGCCTTTTTACTTTGACATGTGCAAGCACATGAGAGGTCTAGTTCTTCACTTCCTTGCCAACTCTTGGTATGATTAGTTTCTAGTTTTAGATGTTCTAACTAGTTAGTGTTAGCTTATAGTGGTTTTAAACCTGCATTTCCCTAATGATAGGGGATATGGAACATCATTTCAGGTGCTCATTTATCTTCCATGTATCTTTTTGGGTGAGGGATCTATTCTGATATTCTGTCCATTTTTAAATTGTTTTTACAAAAATGTAAATGTTCTTTTTTTAATAAAAGAGAGGGACAGAGAGAGAAAGAATCAATTTTATTTAGTTTTTCATCTGGTTTTTGTTGCTCTGACACTTAGTTGTGTATGTGGTGCTGGGGTTTGAACTTGAGTCCTCTGGCATGCCAGGCAAACTCTGTAACCGCAGAGCCACTGCTCCAGCCCCTCAACAATGTAAATGTTTAATCCTATTATCAAATATATCTAAAAAGAAGACGGGGTGTGAGGAAGGGAGGAGAAGGGGAAATGCTGGAACTCAGTTAAAACAAACTATACTCCTAGCTTTTATAATTGTATACCATTGTCATATATGTAAAAAATGTTCTTCATGGGGGCTAGAGTGGTGGCTCAGTGATTACAGCACTTGCCTGGCATGTGGGAGGACACGGGTTGGAATCCCAGCACCACATACATAATTAAGTGTTGGAGCAATGGAAGCCACATGAAAAACTGAATAAAATCGATTATCTCTTTCTCTCTCTCTCACTCTGTCCCTCTCTCTTTAAAAAAAGAATAAAAAAAAGTTCTTCATAGATATTAGAATTATGTCACTATACTTGGGTATGTTAGGAAAAATATATTACCCAGAAAGAGTGCTGGGGAAGGGGGTAGATATTGACCAAATAGACTTATAGTTGAATTGTAGAGGTTGTTATATATTTTAGATTGAAGTCCTTAGGTTGATATATTTTTTTTGCAGATATTTTCACTTTTTAGCTTGTATTTTTACTTCTTAACAGTGTATTAAATTTTAAAAATTTAATTAAAGTCTGATTTATTAACTTTCATCTTTTATATTCCTGCTTTATTGTGTTATATTTAAGAATTTAGCCAAAGCCAAGGTCGCTAAGCTCTTATGTTTTCTTAGAAAAGTTTTATGGTTTTAGTTCATGTTATGGTTTCAGCTTTTGGTCTTTTACTATTGTGAATTATATTGATTTTAAAATGTTAAGCCTACTTTGCATGGATAAACCCCAGTTGGTCGTGTTGTATTGCTTTTATATATTGCTGGATTCAGTTCACTGAAGTTTTCTTGAGAATTTTATATCTGTGTTCACAAAGTTGCAATGTTTATTTTAAGTTTTCTGAAAGAGTTTGTATACAATTGGTATTATTTTTTTCCTTAAATATTTAGTTGAACTCACCAGTGAAACCTTCTGGACCTGGGTGGGTTTTTTTTTTTTTTTTTAAGAGAGAGAAAAAATTGATTTTTATTTAGTTTTTCATGTGACTTTTGTTGCTGCAACACTTCATTGTGTATACGGTGCTGTGGTTTGAACCTGCATCACTGTGCATGCGAGGCAAGCGCCGAAACCACTGAGCCACCGCTCCAGCCCCTAGACCTGGGGTTTTATGGGAAGTTTTTTTGCTATAAATTCAGTTTCTTCAGAAGATACAAAACTATTCAGGTTATCCATTTCTTTTTGGATGAGCTTTTGTAGTTTGTATCATTCAAGGATTTTGTCCATTTCTTTTAAGTAGTCAAATTTATTGACATAGTCACTCCTAGTATTTATTTATACAATTATTTAGAATCTGTAGCAATAGCACCTCTTTCATTCTGGATACTAGTAATTTTGTCTTCTTTTTTGTTCCATTTTCAGACTGACTAGGCTGTTTCTCAAGTGACTAGTTTTTGGTTTCATCAATTTTTCTTTTTTTTCCTGTTTTCTATTTCTTTAACTTCTGGTCTTTTTATTTTGTGCTCACTTTGGATTTAGCGTGCTTTTCAAGCTGAGGTCATTGATTTTGAGTCTTCTCTGGAATAGATGTTGAGTGTTATAAATTACATTCTAGATGTTGTTTTAACTATTTGTCACAATTATGGACATATTTCCATTTCCTGTTTTGGAAAGTCTATGTTTAATCATCTGAAGAACTTCCAGACTATTTTCCGAAGTGGCTGTGCCATTTCACATTCCTTCCAGCAGTTTGTAAGAGTTCCAGGTTTCCCACATTCTTGATGTGAAGCAGTTATACTGTTGTACCGGTTACCGACTTGAGTCTGAACTGGAATATCCTATATGGTAAGTTACATGAAGCAGGTTTATTATTTACAGACAGGCAATAAGGGACAACATAAGTCTTGATGTTGATTCATTGTGGGCTGGTCCACCAAGGCTCAGGAAAACTGCCTAGGGCAAATTAAATCTCAACTGCGTGTGCCCTACATGTTATATGCACTGCTGCTGAGGGACTCCTAAAGGCAGCCCACCTGGGTTATATACCTCTGGCGCTGTGTTACTTTGAGTGCCATCAGTCTTTTAGGGGAAAGAGGAACAAAGCTTTTGCTGTCCCTGGCAGTTCTATCTCAAGATGTTACATTCCCTGTGAGGGACAGGAATAAAGCCTGGGTAGTTTGAGACAGTTCTTTTCCTATTATAGGATATTATATTCCCAACACATATTCTGCATTTACTGTTGAGAACTCATAAGCAAGAAAAAGTGGTGGTGGAGGCTTTGTTGGTTCAAGGCCATCCAAAGAATTGTCATGCACTTGGAAGCACTTGTTATCTGACATTTTGATTCTAACCTTCCTAGTTATGGTTATGATATGTTGTGGTTTTGAGTTAGTTTCCTGATGATTAGTGATGTTGAAAAATGTTTTTATATATTTATTGTGATTTGTTTGTTTCTTTTTTTTTTTTAAGGAATGAGAGAGAGAGTGTGTGTGTGCACGTACGTGCGTGCGTGTGTTCCTTCTGGGTGTAAGACCCTTACTGGATATACAATTTGCAAATGTTTTCTCCTCTACTGTGGGTTGGCTTTCCACCTTTTTTTTTCTTTTTTTCTTTTTGGTATTGAAGATTAAACTGAGAAGTGCTTAACCTCTAAGCCACATCCCCAGCCCTTTTTATTTTTTATTTTTGAGATGGAGTCTCACTGTTGCTTATTTTTTACTATTAAAAAGTTTATTTAACAAAAAGTTTAATGTGAAAATGAACATGACCTGATTTTTATGTCATAGTTAAACAGGCCCTTTGGAGAGGGGACATGGATTTCTCTGCTGAAGAGCCATTATTTATACTCCTTCCAAGGCTTCTAACATGATGATACTATTTCCTCGTATTACCACCATTCCAGTATTGTTCTGTTGCCCACTAGTAGCCATCTCCACACATTCATCTATCACAAGATTCATAAAGGGATCAAATCCCCGAAATATTCCTTGGACATGTCTGCCACCATTTAATTTCAATGATAACTTCTTGTCCATAAATTTTTTCAGCTCGGGAGGGTGAGCTTTGCTCATGTTGTCTGCTTCGCAGGCTCACAGACGCTTTGAAATCCTCACTTAATTTCTGAGGCTGCCTTTGAACTTGTGATCCTGCTGCCTCAGCCTCCCTAGCTGCTGGGATTACAGGTGTGAACCACCATGCCTGGTGACTTTCTAGCTTTTTTGCTTTTTGATTTCTTTTTTGACTTGTTATTTAGGAGTATGTGATTAATTTCCATATATCTGTGAATTTACTAAATTTCCTTCTGTTATTGATTTTTAATTTCATTGTGGTTGGAGAATATACTTTGCATTATTTGTATACTTTTAAATTGAGAGACTATCTCATGTGCACTTGAGAATATACATTGTTAGAGTGTTCTATAGATCTATTAGGTTTAGTTTTTTATGATTCTGCTCAAGTAATTTTTTTCTGTATTGATTTTCTATATAGTTGTGCTATCCATTATTGATAGCCTCCAGCTGTTGTTTGTTGAATTGTTTCCTTCATTTTTGTTTTTGGTTTCATGTATTTTGATGCAGTATAATTAGGTACAAAAGTATTTATAACCGTTACGACTTTCTTGATGGGTTATCTTTATTATTATAAAGTGTTCTTCATTATCTCTAATAACATTTCATTTTAAAGTTTATTTGGTCTGATCTCAGTATAGCCACTTCTGTGTTTTTGTAGTGGTTGTTTGCATAATTATCTTTTCCCATCCTTTTACTTTTACTTGAGTTTTTGAATTATAAGTGTGCCTTTAGTAGATGATATATAAATGGGTCTTTTTTTTTTTTTTCTTTTTTTTTAAAGGGCTGAGGACTGACCTCAGGGACTTGGGCGTGCTAGGCAAGCATTCTGCCACTGAGCTAAATCCCCAACCCTAGATGGGTCATTTTTTAACATCGACTTTGACTATCTGCCTTTTGTTGGATTATATAATCCATTCACAATTAGTGTAATTACTGCTGTAGTTGGATTTACATCTGCCATTTTACTTTTTATTTTCTCTTAGTCATTGTTCTTTCTCTATTCCTACTTTCTTTTGCATTGAGGGAATATTTTCTAATGTAGCTTTCTAATTTCAGTAGTAATTTTCTTCACTTTTTTTTTTTTTTGCTTTTTTTCCAGTCATTGCTCTGATTGCCCTATATGCTTATCAGAATCAGCTTTATATTTATACTAGTTGATTCCAGCAATTTATGGATACTTTACTGATACATAACTTGATTCCCTCTTTCCCTTTTGGTATTGCTGTTGTATATATTAAGTCTAATAAGATTACAACCCAGCAGATACATTGTTATAGTTATTACCATCTAGAGTCATTTCCTTAGACCATTGCAATTTTGCTTCCTTCTATCTCCTTTTGTGCCGTTATAGACAAGTATATTATACATAGATTACATTTTGTTATAAACTCAAAACTATATTGTGTATTTTATACAATTTTTAGTTCAGTTAAGAGAAGTAAAGAGGAAAATATGTAAACTTAACTGGAGTTCTTTGTTTGGATTTGATTTATCATAGGGGGTCACTTCCTTTTAGCTTGAAGAACTTTAGAATTTCTTGGAAATTGAGTCTGTTAGCAATACAATTTTTCCTTCTCTCTCTCTCTCTCTCTCTCTCTCTGTCTCATACACACACACACACACACACACACACACACACGTCTGGAAAAGCTTTATTTTACCTTCCCTTTTTTTTCCTAAAGAGAGACAGAAAATCATTTTTATTTAGTTTTTCATGTGATTTTTATTGCTCTGACACTTCATTGTGTACATGGTGCTGGGGTTTGAATGCGCATCCTCGTGTGTGCCAGGCAAGCACCTTAACTGCTGAGCCACTGCTCCAGCCCATTGCCCTCATTTTTGAATGATTGCTTTTCTGAGTTTTTTGGTTAACAGTTTTTGTTTTTGTTTTCTTTTTCTTCAGTGGTTTTCATGCCATTCCACTGCTTTGTGGCCTCCCTCTCTCCTCTCCCCTAACTCCAAGAAGTCAGCTGTAAGGGACATTTTTTTCCCCCTTGGTTATTTCAGCATATTCTCTTTGTATTTTAGTCTCAACATTTTTACTGTGCCATGTCTGTTTGTGGTCTCTGTATTTATCTTACTTGGTGTTCATAGAGCTTCCTAAATGGGGTTATTTTCTTTTAATAAATTCAGGGGATTTTCAGACATTATTTTTTTGAATGGTTTTTTCCTACTGCTTTCTTTTTTTCCTTTCGTGGTGCACTTAATTTTGTCCCATGTTTCTTTCCAGCTCCGTTTATTTTTCTTCATTCTTTTTTCTGTTTTGGGGCTTGTATAATCTTTTAATCTATCTTCAAGTTTACTGTTTCTGTCTTTTGCCAGTTCAAATCCTTCAAGCCCTTCTAGTGAACTTTTTATTGTTGCTTACTTTTTAACTCCAGTTTCCATTGGTTCTTTTTTTATATCATTTTGATCTCTTTGTTGACATTCTGTATTTGATATGAATCGTCATCATACCTTCATTTTTGCCTTCAGTAATACTTTAGTTTTGTGAGCTAACTAAATAACTTACAGGTAATAATGGCTAATTTTAAATCTTTATTAAGTCCAACATCTGGTCATGCTCACAGTCAGCTGCTTTTGCTTTTTTTCCTGGTGTATGGCGCATACTTTATTGTTTTTTGTTTGTTTTTTTGCATGTCTGGTTATTTGTTGTTGTTGTTGTTGCAAACAACAGTTATATTGTAGCAGCCTCCCATATGAAGCTCCCTCCAAACCCTTCCAGGGTTTATTTGCTTTTGACTTATTTATTTATTGACTGGCTGGATTATTTTAGTGAACTGAGTTCCTCCCTACTCTATTATGCCCTTGGTTTTGCTTCTTATGGAGGTGTGATTTAAAGCACCCGCAGACAACCTGGGATAACAGTAAAACAGATGGGGATTCCTTTTACTCTTTCCCTGGTCATATCCATCAGTTAAACTCAACAAATTTGGCCCATTGCTCTGTTATTTTCAATAGTGACTGGGTTATGTATTTCTCTGCAAACTAGTCAAGTTGAATTGTGACTTGGATTAGTTTCTGAGTTCAGTGTTTGGTATTTGTATTAAATCCAGGAGGCCCTAGCTCTCCTATTCCCCAATTTTCTTTTGCAAACTAGCTAGCTAGCAATCTATTTTAGGAGACCCAGGGATCTCCTCCAACTTCCTTTCTACAACTTTCACTGTTCTTGAAAGTGCCTTTAGGTTTAACTTTGCCTTGCTCTTTGACAATTGGAGTTATTTTCATACATTTTCTTTCTTTCTTTCTTTCTTTTTTCAGGGCTGAGGACTGAACTCGGGGCCTTGCAAGTGCTAGGCAAGCGATCTGCCACTGAGCTAAATCCCCTACCCTTTCATAGATTTTCTTGATTAAATTGCTGTTTGCCCGAGCATTTCCAAAAACTTTAAAGCTTTCTGTTTTTAAAATAATTTTCACCAGCTTTAATGGGGAGCAGGTATATGGACTTCCTCACTCATATTGCAAATGGATTCCTACCATGTTTTAATGTCTGGAGAGCAAGGATCAATTTTCACATCTTACATATTTTGTGTCCTCCGTAGTACTAACTTTAGTCCTTGGCACCCCTCATACTGAAGCTGGTGAAATTGCAGTTAATCAGCTTACCATAGAGGTAAAGATAACAGCTTCTGAGGTCAAACAATTGGGTCAAAATCCTGGTTCCTGAACCCAGTAGCAATGTTAACTTTGGAAAAGACACTTAACTATAAGCATAAGCAGTTTTAAGTGGAATAATCCAGATCTCACAGGATTGTTGTGAGCATAGAATGGTGTAATCCATGAGTAAAAAGCTTTCAGGATAGTGCTTGTCACATTTTAAATGCTCCTTAAATGTTAATGATGATTATTAATTAGTCTTTGTTCGCTAACATTATATAAAAATAAAGCTCTAACACAACTTGAAAAATATTAATCATGTATAAGTATTCAAATGCCCTATTCAGCAATTAAATAAAAATCTTATAACCCAGGACTGAAGATACAGCTCAGTGGGAGAATGCTTGCCTAGCATGCATGCAGCCCTGAGTTATAGCCCTAGCACAGCAAAATAAAATCACACACACATACACACACACACACACCCCACAAATAAATTTATAGCCTCAATTTTTAAGACAAAATTGCTAAAATTTGGAATTTGCATTAGCTTGTTTTATATTTCTCCCCACAATATAGCCCAAATATAACCCACATTTTGTATTTCTTTTCTATAGTTTCAAGTTGCTTTAAAGGAAATCTAAAATTGAGTCATTTAGTTTGACATCTAACTTTTGTCAGTGGGACACACTCATTCTGGAACCTTAAACATGATTCATGATTTTTCTAATGTTGCTATTAAATCCCAGGCAGCTTAAACAAAAACGCATCTACTTAGCTGTTACTGGCAGTAGTTTCTATTTATAAAGTTGACTGTAACAGTGAGTTGGCATGAAATTGATTTTAGGGGTTTACTTCAAAGTGTTTGGAATATATCTTTATGCTACTGTCCCCCTACTTACAGTTTCCCTTTCTAAGGTTTCAGTTACCTGTGATCAACTCTGGTTCTAAAGTGTTAATGGAAAATTCTAATTTTTAATTAGAATTCTAATAATTTTTAAATTGTGGGCTGTTCTTAGTAGTATGATGAAATCTTGCACAGTCTTGCACCATACAATCTGTGATGTGAGTCATTCTTTGTTTAGTGAATTTATGCTGTACGTGCTACCTGCCCATTAGTCTCATTCAGTAGCCTTATCATTTATCAGATTGATATGTTATTACAGCATTATTGCAGTGCTTATGAATTGCTTATTACTAGAATTATTCATTAGTATTTTAGAACCATAGTTGACCAGGGTAACCGAAACCTTGGAAAGTGAAATTGAATAAGGAGGGACTATGGTGTAAGAATGTATTCCATATTCCACTGCCTCTGTTGAAGAAAGTCTTATTTTACTTAATAATGGCCCCAAAGTACAAGAGTAGTGTTCCTGGCAATTTGGATATGCCAAAGAGTAACTAACCCTAAAATGCTGCTCTTGACTGAAAAGGTGAAAGTTCTCAATTTAATACTAAAAAAGAAAATTATATGCTGAAATTGCTGGGATCTGTTATAAAAATGAAACCTATTATTTAAGGGGTTCAGTACTTTGTAGTTTCAGCCATCCAGTAGTGAGCCTTAGAGCATAATCTGTGGATAAGGGGAGGGATTACTGTACAGGCATCATTATTTGTATATTTATATATCTTTCTTTTTTTAGAGAGAGGGAGAGAGAATCAATTTTATTTATTTTTTCATCTAGCCTTTGTTTCTCTCACACTTAGTTGTGTCTGTGTTGCTGGGGTTGAAACCTGGGTCTCCACACATGCCAGGCAAGCACTCCAACCGCTGAGCCACCACTCCAGCCCCTGTATATCTTTCTTTTTTTTTTAATTAAGAAATTTATTAGTTGAATAATCAAACATGCTTCCAACGAAATAATATAATATATATATTCTGAAAATTAGATTTACCCCCTAGAGCCCCCCAGTTACCTACCCTTATCCCCCCTCCTTCCCAATACATCTGTACGAATTATATCTTTCTTTAAATGCTTTTATCTTAATTTCTTGGCATTTTTGCGCACAGATATATTGATATTTGAACTTCTGATTTAGGATACATGTATCGCTTCCTTTTCATGAAGTAGAGGAGACAGCTTCCTTCTAGGTAGAGCTTTCTGGGTAGGGATGCCTCCTGTTTCTTCAGAGAATTGCTAGTCAGCGGGGCATTGCCCTTCTGACCCAAACTCCCTTATTCTCTGGAAATGTGTCTCAAGTTGCCTTGGATGGTGGGGCCTGAAGGAAAGGAGAGAAAAGAGAGCAGGGGTCAGCCCTCCAGGCTGGTTCTGATGTGTCTTCCAGAAGCTCTCCCTTAAACTCCCTGTATGGACTTGGAGGCTTCTTGTGTTCTCTCACCTTAATACAGCATCTCTGTGCTACCTGTTGTACTTTTAACTGCTATCAGAGCTGCTGGTTCCCCATATTTCAGGCATCTTTCATGTTTTCTTGGTCACAAACGGTTCTGCTGCTGGTTTTCTACCATAGTTATGCAATTTTTTGTTTGTTTTGCTTAACCTTTCATATGGTCTTTAAAAAAAAAAGAGGAACAGTGAGAAAGAATCAGTTTTATTTTTTAATTTTTCATGTGGCTTTCATTGCTCTGACACTGCATTGTGTACATGGTGCTGGGGTACGGACCTGCATCCTTGTGCATGTCAGGCAAGCACTGTAACCACTGAGCCATCACTCCAGCCCCCTTTCTTATGGTCTTGGGGTAGAAAAACTATAATGCCTTCTGTCTGTCATCTGAAGGACCCCCCCAAATAATCAAATTATTATATGTTTAGGATTCAGAGTGGCTCTTGTTTTAACAGCTTTTTTATTTTTATTTTTTTAAGAGAGAGAGACAGTGCGAGAGAGCAAGAGAGAAAGAGAAAGTCAGTTTTATTTAATTTTTCATGTAGCTTTTGTTGCTTCAACACTTCGTTGTGTATGTGGTGCTGGGGTTGGAACTCGCGTCTTTGCACATGCCAGGCAAGTGCCATACCCACTGAGCCACAACTCCAGCCCCTTAACTGCTCTTTGATTAAAGATCTCTTAATTTTTTTTAAACTAACTGGAAGTACGTTGGTATAGTATTTGACAAGGTTTTGAGGCGTCAGTTCCTTTGTTGAGCATCAAGATCTTTTCTTTAAAAAAAGGAGGTCTAAATTTATGTAATTTGTATTGAATGTGTCTGCAGTTCTCTAGAAAAATGCGTTCAGTTTCTTTCCCCATACTGTGTTTTCTTCTAGGTGGTATAAGTAGAAATTCTTGTGCAGCTACATCCAGTGTTCACTGAAGAGCTGCAATACCTAGTTCTTTGCTAGGTGCTAGAGCAAGGATTAGCCTGCCGCTGACCTGATTTGTGACTAAAAGTTTTATTGGAACACAGCCACACCCATTCATGTATATCTTGTTTGTGGCTGCTTTCACTCTACAAAGGCAGAGATAAGTTTGCATCTGAGATCGTATGGCCAAGAATACAATATATACTCTACTTGAGGAGGCACAGAAGATGAGTATTGGTTTTCCTGAGAGTGGTGGCTGCTTGGTGCAGGAGAAAGAAAAGTGGACTCTGATGTATAGAGGTTAGAGAGAGGCAGACAGCCTCTTGACCGAACAAAGCTTTTGTTTTGTTTAGAGGTCATCAAGTTATTTTTTTCCATAGACTGCCAAGAATTGGCTTTCTGCTTTCCTTGCCACTTATCTCCTCCCACTCACACACATAATAACAGCTTCTGATCAAGTCCCTCTCTTTTGATTCACAGCATTTATGTACCAAACATTGTCTTCTCTGTTCTGATTTTAAATCCCTTTCCATATCCTTTCTTCTGATTATAACACAAATTGAAGCCCCATCTCAGACCCTTCCTTTCTCCCAAAGATAACCACTCTGCTGAAATTGGTATTTAAACTTTCCTTGCTTTTCTCTTTTTGTTTTTTGTCTATGTATTCATTCCTGAATAGTAATAGTATCTAATATTATTTCATGGCTTTGTGTAAATGGTATATTGGCAGTGTGCTCTTTTTTTTTTTTTTTTTGTTTAGCAGTATATTTTTGACCATTCAGCTCTTGTTAGATTATCACTTGTGTCTGCAATCTAATATATAAGCATACTACAGTTTATTAGTGTTTTTTTTTTCTTTCTGTACCAGAGATTGAACCCAGGGGTGCTTAACCACTGAACCACATCCCCAGTGCATTTTAGTTTTTATTTTGAGACAGGGTCTTACTAAGTTGCTTAGGGTCTCACTAGGTTGATAAGGCTGGCTTTGAACCTGTGATCCTCCTGCCTCTGCCTCCTTAGTTCCTGGGATTACAGATGTGTGCCACCTTACCCAGCTCTATTCTTCTCCTTGATAGGCTTTTCCTCCCCTTATTAAGTTGACCTTTGATTCTTTTTATTCCTTTTAAAATAGCTTTATTGAGATATAATTTATATATCATGAAATGTGCTTGCTTAAAGAATACAATGGAGGGCTTAGGGATTTAGCTCAGTGGCAGAGCTCTTGCCTAGCATGCTCAAGGCCACGAGTTCGGTCCTCACCCCTAGAAAAAAAAAAAAGAATACAATTGAGTCATTTCAAGTATATTTATAGAGTTGCGCATTTATTACTATTATCTAGTTGTAAGCACTTTCCTCACACCTAAAACAATATTGTGTCCATTATCACTTTTGTCTCCCTCACCCTTCTTTCACCCTCAGCTTGTAACAGCCATTAGTCTATATTCTTTATAGATTTGTCTATTCTAGGCTTATCATATAATTGGGATCAATATAGTATGTGGTCTTTTATGATTGATTTCCTTCATTTCACATTTTTTTAAAGAAAAGGACAGTGAGAGAGAGAGAATCAATTTTTATTGAGTTTTTCACATGGCTTTCGTTGCTCAGACACTTAGTTTTGTATGCGGGTGCTGGGGTTTGAACCTGTGTACTTGCGTAGCACCGTAACTGCTGAGCCACTGCTCCAGCCCCTCACATAATGTTTTGAGGTTCATCTACGATGTAGCATATACATGATGGGCTTTTAAATGGTTTACAGTATGTTTGCTATATTGCTTTGTATGTGTTTGGGGAATTGTTATTTTTTTAAGTGACTTACTATTAAACAGTAAAAAATTGGATCTCATCTGTTTAATCTTGTTGAAGCTGTGGAAGGAAAAGACAAAGGTAATGCCATTTATAAAAACATAATTGAATACTTCTAGAAGTTAAGTAGTCTGTACTTTTTGAAGAAATTATATTGTAGTCAGGTTAGAATAACAAATTAATTACAAAATTATGGAAATGCTACCAGAGAATAAGTAAAATTCTAAGGAAATGCTGGAGATGAAAAAGTTAATTTCTATTTAAGAAGAAATGTGTAGGGGCTGGGGGTAGCTTAGCAGTTATGGTGTTTGCCTGGCATGTGCAAGGACACAGGTTTGAACCCCAGCACCACATACACAGTGAAGTGTCAGAACAACAAAAGTCACATGAAAAACTAAGTAAAGTTGATTCTCTCTTTCTCTCTCACTGTCCGTCTTTCTTAAAAAAAAAAAAAAAAAAGAAGAAGAAGAAGAAATTTGTACAGGTGTTACAAAGTGAGTTGATCTGAATCTAGACCCTGGGGAAAAAAAATTTTTTTTTTTTTTAAGAGAGAGGGGGATAGTGAGAGAGAGAAGCAATTTTTATTTAGTTTTTCATGTGACTGTCATTCCTCTTACACTTTGTGGTATATGTGGTGCTAGGGTTTAAACTCGAGTGCTTGTGCATGCCAGGCAAGTGCTGTAACCGCTGAGCCACTGCTTCAGCCCCTAGACCCTGGAAAATTAATAAGATTTCAGGAAGTGAGTGTTGGTAGTGAGAAAGAAGACATTCTAAAAGGAGATGCATTAGGAAAAGACATTGAGAGAGAACATTTCCTAGGAACTTTTGAGAGATCAAGTGGACCTTAACACTATTGTGACTGGACGGGAGACTAGAACAGACTCATTGGTTAGCACCTGCTTTAGTAATCATGGGAAAATTAGGCAAGGTTAAGACAGGCGCATTTATATTATAGAAGAAGAGCTCTGACAATATAGCAGGTGGGACGCAGATAAGAGTATGCTGGTGAGGCAATTGATTGGAGGGTTGTTGTGACCTTTTAGGTGGGATATGATAACTTAATGTTCCGGTAGTGGGAATGAAAGGAGAAATTAATTCTAAGATGAATCCCTTAATCTCTCACTAGGACAATTTGGATGATTTGGGAATTTGATAAAACCTCCCACGTTGTCAAAATTAACTTGCATTAGAAACCTGTACTTTCTACAGATGAGTTTTCTGCTTCAGTTTGTTTTAAAGAATAAAATAACTCCATAGCTTATAATTTAAAGGTTATTTGAAGTGTTTTATTTCTGGTTCAGAAATGAAACAGGTTCATATTGGACCTAGGATCTGTCATTTTTAGACCTGAACAAACTGCTATTAATTATTATTTCCTCATAGCCAAAAGAATGCAATGGTGTAAAGATTCCAGTTGATGCCAGTAAACCTAATCCAAATGATGTGGAGTTTGATAATCTGTATTTGGATATGAATGGAATCATCCATCCCTGTACTCATCCTGAAGACAAGTACGTAACCCATTTTTGTCACTGGTATCCCAAGTCACAAAGGAAGTACTATATTATATTTCATTGTTTGCTTGTTATTATAGACCAGCGCCAAAAAATGAAGATGAGATGATGGTTGCAATTTTTGAGTACATTGACAGACTTTTCAATATTGTAAGACCCAGACGACTTCTCTACATGGCAATAGATGGAGTGGTAAGTGCTAAAATAATTAACTTAAAAGCCTCAATTTTTGTATTGCTACCAGTGTGTAGAATGAAAGTCAGGTGAATAAGGTGAAATGTTGACTAGTGAACTTGATCAAGCCTCTTGCTTCAGTCATTCATTCAGGCATTTTGTAGTGGTTATTTTGTAGTGGTTATTTCACCTGTTGTGAAATTCTGGGGATTTGGGGGAATGCCCTTATTTTTGAAGAGCTTACCATTAAAAGGAGGGAGACATAGATACATGAGTGAGTTTAGTTACTTACAGGCACTCAATAACACATGTAGAATGTTGAAGAAAGAGAAAACCAGGGCTAGTATGAAAATTAGGCGATAGAGAAGATAACTTTTGTCTCATTTTTTTAAGGATGAAAAATAATTGGAGATTGGTGGCCAGTGGTAAGGAATGAGTGGGACATGTGTAGGTAGGAGGGATGAACTTTCAGCTTCTTAAATGTTCTAGGTAGGGGTTGTAGTGGTAGCTTGGCATTTACAGTGCTTGCCTGCTGTGCACATACTTAGTACACAGGTTCAAACCCCAGCACCACATACACAATTAAGAGTCAGAGCAACATAAGCCACGTGAAAAACTAAAGTTGATTCATTCTCTCTCTCTCTGCCTCTCCCCTCCCTCCCTTCCTCCACCAACCCCATCACTCCCTCTCCCTCTCCCTGTGTCCCTCTCTCTCTCTCTGTCCCTCTTTTTTTGCCAAAAAAAAAAAAAATGTTCTAGGTAAACACACTTTCCATGCCATTGACCACACTGATGCATTTGGATAACCGCAGATGATTTGGATTGAAAAGGAAAACAGAGCAATAGTGTAGGCAGTGAACAGTGAACAAAGTGATTTAAGAGCAAAGTAGCTTATTGACTTAAAGATAATTATACCAAGTAGGTTAGGTTATAAATTATCACTAAATTATACATGAGGATGTAAGAAAATTAAGGTAAATCATAACCCTAAATTTATTAGCTGTTGGCAGCTAGATTTTCTTTTAGATTTAGTACATCTTAGTGATCAATGGAATGATTTTGACAATCCAGAGAACTTTGAATTCAAGAAAATTAACTTTTTTGTGTGGATCTTTTTATTCAGCTACCTATTAACTTGCATGTACAATGGAATAAAAAAAAGATAATAGGAATACATATTTTTAAGAGCACATTACAGGGGTTGGAATGGTTGCTCAGTGGTTATAGCGCTTGCCTGGCATGCATGAGTACGCGAGTTCAAACTTCAGCACCACATACACAACCAAGGGTCAGAGGAATGAAAGTCACATGAAAAACTAAATAAAAATTGCTTCTCTCTTTCTCTCTCTCTCTCACTGTCCTTCTTTCTTAAAAAAAAAAAATTCCAGTTTACATTCAGCTAAATTTCTCTAAGAAAGTCTTTAATTTTATTCCACTATGCCCTTGCTAGATCAAGTAAAAAATATGTATATTTACGTATATGTGTATACCCACGTGTATACATGCATTTTTTGTTAAAGTATAAATTTAGATCAGAGAACTTGCTATTTGAGAGGACATTAGATAGTCTCATTCTGCAGAAAGAACTATTTATTTTTTTTTCCACCTTTATTAGAAGTATATTGCGATACAGGATACAGATGAGGGGGAAACATTGTTAAAACTGTAGCAATCAATGTGTATAAACTTTGATAACCAGGGGTAATGCTAACACATAGATAAGCTACTATGGGTTTCATCTATTGCCGTTTCCCCCAGAAGAACTCATGTGTTAAATGGGTATCTAGTGTAGGAATAACATTGGCTTCTGGAATGGTTCCCCCATCTTCCCCATCACCAGACACCTATGAGTTCTTCATATACCCTCCCCCCTCCCCATCCCCTTCCCTCCACCTCCAAGTTACCTAGGGAGCTTTCGCCCCTGTTGCACTGAAAGTTATTCAATTTGAGGCTTTGTTAGGTCAGCCGTCTGTCCTACTGCTTCAACATAAATTCTAGTATCAACAGATGAGAGAAACCATTCAGCCCTTAAGTCTCTGAGCTTGGGAGACTTCACTAAGCATAATTCTGTCCATCTCCATCCATTTGAGTTCGAAAGCTATAATATCGTCTTCTCTGATGGCCGAGTAGTATTCCA
>PVKS010014712.1:0-47724 GCA_004027875.1 Aplodontia rufa
TATAATTTTTTTTTTTTTTTAAAGAGAGAGGGACAGTGAGAGAGACAGAGAAAGAGAGAAGCAACTTTATTTAATTTTTCACATGGCCTTAGTTGCTCCAACACTCAGCTGTGTACATGGTGCTGGGGTTTGAACCCAGGTCCTCGTGCTTGCCAGGCAAGCGCCGAAACCGCTGAGCCACCGCTCCAGCCCCGAGAATCATATAATTTGAAGTTATTATTAGCTTAGCCGTTTAACATACTGCTTCCCCATATATTCTAGCTTCCACAGATGAGAGATACCATTCAGCCCTTGAGTCTCTCAGATTGGAATACTTCACTTAGCATAATTCTTTCCATCTCCTTCCATTTGGCTGCAAAAGCCATAATATTGTCTTCTCTAATGGCCAAGTAGAATTCCATTGTATGTAAGTACCAAAGTTTTTGTATCCACTCGTTGAGTGAGGGGCATCTGGGTTGGTTCCATAATCTAGCTATAGTAAATTGAGCTGCTATAAACATTGATGAAGCCACATCGCTATAATATACTGATTCTAACTCTTTTGGGAAAATACCCAGGAGCGGGATAGCTGGGTCATAAGGTGGTTCCATCCTTAATTTTTTGAGGATTCTCCACACTGCTTTCCATGGTGGCTGAACCAGTTTGCAGTCCACCAGCAGTGTGACAGTGTTCCTCTTTTCCCACAGCCCCTCCAGCATCTGTTGTTGTTCAAATTTTTCATTTTTGCCACTCTAACAAGAGTGAGGTGGTATCTCCTTGAAGTTTTGATTAAGGCAAGGCATATTAGTCTAAAACTTAGGGAAGCCAAGAACCCCAAAGAAGAGGAGGTCCTAGAGGTGAGTGATAAAAGATCAAGAGGGATACCACCTTTTGTGATAGAGGAAGTGCAAAATTTGGGTCTATCACTTATGCCACTCTGTGTAGCATAAATATAAGAAGACAATTATCAGCATTAAGGTTTCAGAGCATGGCAGCTTTATTAACCTCAGAGCATTTCATTCTTTGACTCCGAGTAGACATAATGGATACTATCAGGTGGCTAAACTGCTTAGCGTGAGAAGGAGCGTTTTCTGAAGACCCAGTAAAGTAAAACGTGGAATGTTCTGGCATTGCTTTCAACTTCTGAAAGTCTGAGGCAAATAGATGGTTCTGTTGCAGTTAACCAGAAATATGGTGGTTCACCCTGAACACAGGCACCAAAGAGTTGGGAGATGCAGAGGTATGCTCAGAAATAACCACCAGGCCCTAAAACAGCAGTCATTGTTGTAATGCAAAAGGCCAGTTCTAATATTTATGCCACGTGTGAAGAATTGCAGGTCCCCTGTCTTATCAACATTTGCAACGTAATAAAAAAGAGAAGAATTTTTATCATGTGCCACAATAGGAGATTTTTGTGATGTAGTGGATATTGTTTTAAATATTTTAAAAATCATGTGAATTAGAGGGCACATGGATGTTTATAAAAAATATTGCATATCCCTCATTTGTGGAGGCTGGACCTAAACCCAGGCTCAGGAGTAAAGTAGACAAAATGTTTTAGATATGAGATACAGATGGAAGATACTTCGTAAGATATTTGAAAAAGCTATGCTGCATACCTGTACAAAATGTAAATGTTTAATCCTTTTGTCAAATATTTTGAAGAATAACAAGGGATGCTAGGAAGGGAGGAGAAGGGGAAATGTTGGAACTAAGATAAAGCAAGGTACATTCCAAGCAGTTATAAATGTCACTGTGTATACTATAGCCAAATATATTAAAAAATGTTCTTCATAAGTGTAAGAATTATGTCACTGTATTTGGGATTTTAGGAACAATATAGGACCCAGAAGAAAGGCAGGGGATCAGGGGACGGAAGGAGTGAAGTAGAGGGATGTGCGTGTGGGGGATATTGAACAAATTGTATTGCTGAATTGTGTGCATTTAGGAATACATGACAACTAATCCCAACATTATGTAAAACTATAATGCATTAATAAAAAGAAATTTAAAAAATATATTGCAAGATATTAATTTAAATGTTTCTTATATTTCTGATGGTTATTCAGAAATAAAACCAAATGCTTTCTTAAAAAGTATATTTACTGGGGCTGGAGCAGTGGTTCATCGGTTATTGCATTTGCCTGCTCTGCGTGAGGACATGGGTTCAAGCCCCAGCACCACGTACACAGCGAAGTGTCAGAGCACCAACAGCCACGTGAAAAACTAAAAAATTACTTCAATTACGTCTGAAACTGGTGTAGTGCAGGTTTAGCTGATTCCGTCCATTGTATTCTTCTAGTTTCTAGTTCTAGAAAGGAAATTGAGTGACATAAGTAAAGAAGGGAGTTTATGGTGCAAGATGGAAGCTTAAAGTCCTTGAACAGCTATTAATTTACAAAATGTTTAGAAAGACTGTGATGGGAACAGTCATAATGTCAAATATACATCTGGAAAGCAAGAACTTAATATTAATTGATACAATTACTTTTAAAAATCAGTTCCTAATGCTAACATTCTCATTGTCATTAGGTATCAAAATAGACACAGTATCATTTTGTTTTCAGTGTATACCAGGGTAAGTCTAATTTTGCATTTTACCTGATAGTTTTCTAAAAATTAGTTTCATTGAGTAGTCCGTCTTTGATTATCTGCTACAAAGTCTCCATTTCAGCTGCCAGTTTCAAATTGTATTAAATCATTAATGCAAAATTTGGTCTTTCAAATACTGAATGATTTGTATAGACAAAAAGAAATAAAAGAGGTAATAGGGAATAGGAATTTTAAAAAGAAGGAGGATGGATGATGAAAATAGATTTTCAGCTGTTGAGCTCAGCCAGATTCTAGGAGCAAATTTAAAATCCCTTAAACACACACATGCACAAAAATATAAAATAAAATGAAACAGAACAAAAGGGATTCTATAATGGCAGTGTTAAAATCCTGGTTAATTATCTTGTGAAAACTCATAGCCTTCTGATAGGATTCAATTTCAGTTCTATTTCTCTTCAGTTTCACACATGGTTTGTATTAACATCTCCAGCTCTTGGAAAAAAATTCTTACATTTTAAAATTAGACTTAAAACTACATATTTTCCACAAATAGGTTGGTAATGGTCATCTAGAGGAATATTTTTCTAATGGTAGTTTTAATATCACTACCTCCCATGATGAAATCTAGTTGATGGTGTAGGCAGTTCTAACCCAACTTCAGTGGTTACCTACGGAGTCCTATTATAAGTTATAAGGTCAGGCATAAAATTCCAACTCCTGCATTTCTAACCTCTGTAGATTTCATCCTGTATCAGATTCCTACTGTGAGCAAGAAGCAAATAAAGACGTCATTACTCAGCACCACGTTAGCTCTTCTCTTGCCTTGGTACTGAAAAGTTCTCCTAATATCAGCTCCAAACAGCTGCAACTCCTGTTCTTACATCTTTCTTTCATTGACACATAAAAATAATACACATAAAAATTGGGCACAATGTGATATTTTCATACATGAATGCATTATATATGGTGAGGGTCTGCATACCTATCTCCTTAAATATTTATCATTTCTTTGTATTGAAAACATTCAAAATTCTTTTAGCTTTTTAGAAGTAGTATATTATTGTCTATAGGCACTCTATTGTGCAAAAATGAAATAAATACTTCAAACAGACATTGTGCACCTATGTTTATTGCCAACACTCTTTATAATAGCCAAGAAATGGAATGCACCCAAGTGTCTATCCAATGATGAGTGGGTAAAGAAAATGTACATACACACAATGGAATAGTATTCAGCCATAAAAATGGCAAAATTCTGTTCTGACATCATAATGTGACTTAGGCGAGTAAATGAGCAATACTATGTGTTATATGCTTAGTTTCAAAGTCTGTCTACTTAAAATCTTTTTCAGTCATTATCTCTGCCCCCTTCTCCTTTAAAATGTGGCATCAAGTTCTGTTATTGGTGCTTAATTTTTTATTGTGCTTTTTGAAAGCTCTCAAACAAATCTTTCTTTGTTTTAAGAGAGAGAGAGGGATAGAGTGAGAGAAAGAGAATCAATTTTATTTATTTTTTCATCTGGTTTTAGTGTCTCTGACACTTAGTTCTGTATGTGGTGCTGAGATTCAAACCCGGGTCCTCGCACCTGCCAGGCAAGTGTTGTAACTGCTGAGCCACCACTCCAGCCCCCCAAATGTTTCTTGTTCTTGATTTCTTTTCTGAATCTGTGTCCTACATTGTTTCTTGGAATACCAAATGCCCAACTGTACTTGGTTTGATCTGATCCTGGGAATCTCCACTCCCATTCTGATGTATTCTGTTCATGAACTCCTTTTGCTTTGTTGGAAAGGAATATTGGGCCTTGATTTTAGACTTTGAACATAACCCATATTATGTGCATAGTTGTAAAAATCAGGCACGGGTGTTTAGCACCAAATGTAAGTTCAGGTGCGGATATTCAAAAGGAAGTCAGACCTGAAAGCGGCTGAGCAAAGCCTTTTTATTGGGAATGGGCTCTTGCTGAGGTTCACCAGCCTGCCAGAGTGAGGGAGGTGGGGAAGTCCCATGCAGCCCCTGGGTGGGCAGTGACTATAGTCTGGGGTGGGAAGGGGAAGTTTGGGGGCCTTGTGTCCCCCAGGGATTGGCTGGGGACTCCATCGATCATCAGGGGATTGTGAGACACCATTGGGGTTTATCTGCCAGCGTCTGATTGGTTGTTTCTTCCCGTGCATGGGCTACCTGATGCTCTCCCCCATCCAGCCGCCTGAAACTGACCTAACAATAGTCACCTAAATTGCCGTAAAATAATCTGCTAGAAGTTAACTGAACATAAGATGAGCAAACTAATCACAACTACTAATTCTTCTCCTTGAGAATAAATACTGCAGCAAACCCACCTCTCAGTCAGTAGGTGTTTATGGAAAGCACAGTCATGTCTCATGTGCAGGAGTCCAGATTATACAGACTTTTGGACTCAAATTATTGCATATCTCATCTTTATAGAGAAAAAGAAAAAGTTAAGTTCATTAGCATTGATTCCAAAACAGTCTTCCTGCTTTCTGAAACTTCACCTTTCCTATTTTTTTTTTAATTCTGCTTTACAAAAGGTCAAAAATTAAATTCGATGTTAAGACCTCGCTTACAAAGGGGTTTCCATCTTGGAGGGTTAGAGAGTGGGCCCATCTGTGCTTGTGCTGTTCAGTGCTACATCAGGTCAAACACTAAGTGTGCATAGCCTAGTCCGGAGGGTGGGCCTGAGGGGACACAGTCTGGAAATGAGAATCCTGATTGAATCAACCCTGTGTAAGATTTTAGGCGATCAGCATAGCACAGTCTTCTTGCAGATGCTGGTTAGACATTAAAGACAATTCTTCCATTTTCTTCAAGTCTCTGAAATCCTGACCTGCGTCTGCCCGTAGAATTTTCTATGTACTCCATCCCAGAAGGGCTGAGCAATTATCTCAGTCCACATGAGCTCAGGGGATTTCATCCTTATTTTTCTATCCTGGGACTTTTTTTGAACTCATATTTCTTTTTAAATTTATTTTTATTAGTCAATTATAGTTTTACATAATGTTGGGATTAGTTGTCACATATCCCTAAATGCATGCAGTTCAGCAATACAATTTGTTCAATATCCTCCCTCCACATCCCTCTACCTACCTCCTCCCATCCCTTGATCCCTTGCCTTTCTTGTGGGTTCTATATTTTAACATCTATAGGACATGAATCCTTCTGTTTCTCTATGGCAGACATTATTTTAAGGAGCTCTTCTAGCATAGTCTTATATAGATAGCTGATGGGCTGATCATTTTTCTCTATGGTACATTAATTCTCAATAGTTAAAACTATATGAGTATGTTGTACTGGCTCTCATTTGAGTATAAATCATGAGAAAATAAAAAGTGAACTGTAATCCACAAAGGTATTTGAGATAAAGTTTTATGACAGCAGTCATCTTCCTAAGCATGCGTTTGTCTCTGGGAGAACACCCTTCCTGTCCTCTTAATAGGCGCTTGCTCCTTGCAACAGCATTAAGACGTGGCACCTTTAAGGAGTGACTAGGTCATGAGGCCGCCTCTTTCTTGTACAGATGAATGCCATTATTTCAGGAGTGGATTCATCGTCATGAGAGTGAGTTCCTGATAAAAAGGATGAGTCTGTCTATCCTCTCTTCTCTGGTGACCCCTGGCTTGCCATGTCATGACACAGCAAGAAGGCCTTTACCAGATGCCAGCTCCATGCCTTTGTACATCTCATTCTGTAGAACTGTGAGCCAAGTAAACTTCTGTTGTTTATAAATTACCCTATCTGTGGCATTGCGTTATAGAAGCAGAAGTCGAACTTGAAGCAGACGAAATTCATCTTGATTTTTACATGGTCCACATACAGATTTAGGTGGGCTTCTTGTTAAGCATGATCTCAGTAGGTCCGAACCTACACTCACAATCCCCACCTTCAAACCTTCTGCCTGTTTAGCTTTCCCATCCTTGATAGAGCTGCTCTTGCTGAGTCATCTCATACGTCTCTCTTGCTCAGTTATCAAGTCCTGTACCGCCTTTCCTCCCTCCTCCTTTTTAGGTTTTGCTTGTTCCACTCAGTCTTATATATTGGAGGGAATCATGGTAACATATTCATGCATACATGGATATTGACAAAGTGAGTCCAGGCTGATCCTAGTCCAGAGTCTCCCTACATTGTTCACTCCCTGCTCTCATGTCTCCTCTGCAATGCCCCCATGATATAAATAGAAACAAACATATACATGTATATTGATTTTTGAAATTTCTGAGTTTCTATGCCTGCCTGTGTATAGTTGGGCTTCTCATGGGATTTGAGAGTTCCTAGTTGTATCGATAGCTCCCCTAATCCCTCCCTTCCCTTCCTGCCCACCTCCCTTCTCCCCCAAACTTCACAGTTATGGCTTCCCCAGCTTATGTGAAATTTTCAGCTATGTTGATTTTATTAGTTAAGCTTAGCTAACTTTCATCCTGTCTTAGATTTTACTCTATCTTCCACATATGAGAGAAAACATTCAGTCCTTAACACTCTGAGTTTGGGATACTTCACTCAGTGTTACTTTTTTGCATCTCCATCCAGTTGACTGCAAAAGCCATGGTATCATTCTCTGAAATAGCAGAGTAAAACTCCGTTGTGTGTGTGTGTATACATATATAAATATGTATGTGTGTGTGTGTGTGTGTGTGTGTGTGTGTGTATAATATCATATATATAATATAGTATCACAGTTTTTTAATCCATTCATCCAGCAAGGGGCATCTGGGTTGGTTCCATAGTTTAGCTATTGTAAATTGAGCTGCTATAAACATTGATGAAGCTGTATCTCTATAGTATGCTGATTCTAGCTCTTTTGGGAAAATACCCAGGAGTGGGATAGCTGGGTTGTAAGGTGGTTCCAACCCCAGTTTTTTGAGGATTCTCCACACTGCTTTCCAGAGTGGCTGTACAAGTTTACAATCCTACCAACAGTGTCCTTTCCTAACTTCTTGACTGTGTCCCCAGCGTTCACTGCACCAGCCTTGCTTGTGTTGCTCAGAAGAGCTACCCAGTGCTCCTTCCATCACCACCGTCAATATGATCTCTCTGAAGCAAAACCCATCATGGTATTTCCTCAATAAACCTTCCAATGAATGTCCATAGCTTTAAATATAAAATTCAAACTGGTAGCTTAGCACACACAGCCTTTTGTGATTTGCATAATAATGCTAAATCTTCTGACTCTGCCCTCAATGAATGGTCCCTAGTGTGTTGCCTCACTCCATTATTTTCACAGGTAATTGTCATCTGCCTCACGGACCTTCTGCCATTTTTGTCTTAGAAGAAAATGCCTACAAATGCTTCAAAGTCCTACACAAGTCTTTACCTGTATTTATGTTTATGCTGGCTTTTTCCCATATTTTTATTGGTGCATTATAATTTTTCATAATGGTGGGATTTTTTGTTACATACTCATTCATGCACAATATAACACTATAATTTGACCAATAGTACCTCTACCTTTAGAAGACACCTTGGACTTGACTTATCTAGTCTCTAAAAGCAAGCACTTTACTAAGTGTTGCTTATTGGAGACCTAGTATATGCTGGGTCATGTTTTAGGCATTTTCTGTGTCTGAATGCATTTATTTCTCATAATTACCCTGAAAGGTGTGTGTATTCATGATCAGGCCAAAGTCACATAGCTAGTTTAGGAGAGAGCTGAGAAAATGCCTGCTCATTAAGCACAGCACTATTTGCAATGTTTCCTTTAGAACCTGTAAGTGTTTATTGAATTTTTGTAGAATGAGTGAATGAGCAAATACTCTTATAACTGAGTTAATATTGTAAGGGAAAGGATTGATCCAACCCATTAAATTTTAAAACTCTACTTCTGTGCCACTAATACCAAAACAAATGATAAGGCAAGTAAATCCATGAGTGATGTGATTATGGAGGGCCAAAGGTTTATGAGGGTTTACTGAAAGACTTAATTGGAATGTATGAGTCTACCCTGAAGTAAAGGTCCTAGACTCATGGTCAAATGGAAAACCATTTAACAGCACTCAAGATATATCATGGAACACCAGCTAGTGGACCAGCATCCCCACTAACACATAACCATCTGTCAAACCCCAGCCTTGAGCAGCCACTACCAAGATTCTTACATATTCCTTTCCTGAAACTTACAGTGAGTAAGATAACTACTTGGTCACAATCCTTGCCATTCAGTAGAGGCCAAACAAGCTCAAGAAACAAGTAGCAAATTAGAATGGAGCAAGGAATTCAGATGGTTGTTCTCGGAAAGAACTATGAATAGGTGGCTATGCATTCTGGATCTAGTCCAAACTTTGGTATCACCTCATACTGTTAGCATGGAACAAGGTGTTAAGCTTGTTGAGATTCAGCTTTACAGACTCTTCTAGGCCTTTACTAACCCAGCTGTTCAACAGTTGAGCAGGATCCTTGAATCAAACTCTCTGACTTTGTCTTTGGGTCCTTGCCTGCCTTACTCCTTGAAACAGCACTGTAGCCTGGGTCTCCGAGTTCCAGTTGGATGTTTGAGTTTGACACGTGGCCTGTTCTGGCCAATCTTTTTTCTGGATTTTCCTCCCAGATGCCACCTCTATTAATTTTTCCGGTCAGTCAGGTTCATGAAGATATTCTCCAAACCTCAATACACAGACAATCTTTCCTTGTTAAGTTTTGCATGCTGCCATGCAAGTTCCGGAGATCCGGAGATCATTCTCCTGATAGTCCCTGTCTTCCCACAGTTCCCACCCTTATAACTGAGCCACTGCTTATTCCAGCTTCTCTGGATCCTCTACTTGGATAACCCCTCCTTTCTGTCCACCCATGCACACACTTTCCGCATTCTGGGTATCACATCCTTCATGAAACTGTCGCCCAGCATTTCCTCTGTATTGATCAACCCTGACAGCACTTCCTGCCTATACCACTTACTTTAACCTTATTAAATATTTTAAGTATCTATAATTCTTCCATGAAATATTATGATCCTTAAGGATAAAAACTATGACTATCTATGGCATCTTCAGTTCCCAGCACAATGTTATGTAAAAAGCAGTAAACGTTTAAACTTGTTTACTTAACTATTTACTTAGGTTATTTGTTACATATAAATGTGTTATGTAAAATAATTAGTTTAATTAACTGAAGACCATTTTTGATCAAGTTAGCTGCTTATGATTTCCATGCTGTATTTGTTTATCTTTTTGCTTTGTATAGGCCATTCTTGGCACACCAGAATCATTGCAAATTTTTTTGTTGTTGTTCTTGGGAAAGAACATATAAATTGAGGACATTTGTGTTTATTGCTTTGGGGTAAGGATTAACAAGACAATAAGGAATTTGTCTAGGATTCATAAGACCCTGGGGATTAAGGAGGTCACTTCTTAATGCCATCACAGTATTAGAAACAATTTGCGATGGTTTCTAGAACTATTTGTAGATGGCCTATTTAAATACATTTCCTCTCAGGGTCCTGTCAGACTTCTCAATTTCTTATACCTGCTTTGGTTTTGTTTTCTATGTAATTTTTCCCCAACTGCCTGTCCCTTTCAGAATTGGTATAAAACTCCTGTAAATGTCAAATGTTTTTCCAATAGTCTCTTCAGACCATTTGGTACTGTCTATCAATGGTCATCCAAACTCATCTTTCTGTGGACTATATGGTATATAAACAATTTTACTTTTATTTTCTGTAATTTACAAATTAAATTTCTTGAACTTTTGGTGAAGTAGAATTATTTTTTCCAACCTTTTAAATATTCCCAACATCTTTTATTTATTATTTATCTTTTATTACTTACTTATTTTTGTGGGGCTCAGAATTGAATGCAGGACCTCAGTATGTAAGGCAAGCACTTTATCACTGAGCTGGCCTCTCAGCTCCATCTCTGATTTTAAAGTATGATTTTCCTTAAGTTCCTCAAAAAAAGTAATAATAATGTACCAGGTGAAATGCCTAGATAATACCAAGCTCTGCATACAGCTACGTATACTCTTAAAATCTTGAAGGCCTGTATACTCTCTTATACGTTTTAGAGGTGGAATAACTGAGGCTTAGGGGATTATCCTCAGGCCCCAGTTGTAAAGCATTTCCTTTATAAACTCGTTCATAGTTTTAGAGCCGGCACCAGGAAAGGTTAGCATTTGAACTCTGCTTTTTCTGACACAGTCCATTGATACTTTAGTAGACGGGATAAATGCCAAAAATATTTACTTGAGCCACCAGGACTGAATTTTTAAAAAATTGTGCCAAGAATAAAACTATCTAAAAACATAAGGAATCTAGCCAAATAACAGCTTTTCCTCAAACTAATGGTCTGAAAGAAATAGAAAATTCTGGTAGCTTAATAAATGTATATGGTTTTATATGTGCTTACACTGATGTGTAAGGGGTAAAATATAAAATTAATATAGATAGATCAAAATATAGATGTATGCACACAATTGGAACTAAGAAGGCAATGAAATATGCATATAAAAATAAATAGAATTCCCAGTAATGCTCTCAAGTTAAAATATAAATGTCTCTGACATCATCATACTGTTGAAATAGTTTACAGAAAGGAAATAATGTGATTCATTTTAAAGTACCCTTAATGAGAGGTACTGCATTGGAGTAAGGATGACCTTCCTCTATTTGTGTGAATTTGCCTTCAAGGCAAACATTTTTCAATCAACACTAATTTGCATATAATTTATAGAGAGAAGTGGTGCAAAATAATTTCGTTTAAAGATGTCCCTTTTGTTTTAAGTGTCATTAGCCGTTCTGACTAATCTGATTTTTACAATCTCATCAGGCGCTTTTAGAAAACCTCTCTGAACTCATCTGGAGGATGCATTTATTCCTAAGTGTCCTATATTGCATTACAGCACAGCAGAGAGGCGCAGTCTGCTACAGATGTTTATGTGAAATGCAGTTAACACTCTGCCAATTTAGTTTTTATAGGGACACAATCAATTTTTATTCATTTAAAAACCAGAATGCTTTCTTTTATTGTATGCAGCCTCTCCTGATTATATAGCTAAACAAATTATTTCTCTGTTTGTACTAAATGGTACTATTGGGGAAGGGCAACGGCATGGTATAAGTGTACCATATATACATCAGGCAAATAAATAATTAGAGTATGTCCCTTGGAATGGACTATTTAGAACTTTTTTTTTTTTAGTTTTACTTACTGTAAATATACATGAATGAAATGTAAATCTTGCATTGGGTAGTCTGTGGGCTGTCATCTGATCTTATGTTTTAATAGCGTTTTATAGTTTAAAGTCTAGTTCATGTACATTAAGTTACATCATCTAAACTGCTTGGTTTCTGTTACTAAGACTTTGGAATATTTAGGTGTTTTCATTGTTCTTCCAGAAGATTTGTGTAGCTCTGCGGGTATTATTGTACTACATTTTAAAATCATATCATTCCATGCCAGTGGTCCTCCCAACACACAGCGAAAGACTGATGTTAAGATCTTGTGATGTGGAGAAGTACTATATATTTAGACACTTTAAAATCCAGCATTATGTCTAAGTTCAGTGAAACCTCACAACAACAGAGTGAAGAAACATAGCAACAGTGGACTTGTAGACCACAATCTTTATCACACTCCTGGTGTATTTGAATCTGAAATACTGAAGTGGATTGAATGTTACCAAGGCCCTGAATCGGGAGATTTTCTTAAGGGTTGATAATAGAAGGGAGTTGCTAGAAAACCTCTCCACAGAATTGGGTAGACCCCTTTTACGGGCAGTACTAAATAAATTCTGTTTAATTATAATTCTATAAAGTGTGTGTTTGAGATTTAAGCAGAAACATGCTTGGTAAAAGTAGGAAAATGTCTAAGGTAACATTCCGCTTTACCTTAATAGAATTCTCCCCTGAATTCTTAAATGATTGATTTGATCTTTTCCACATACATTTTTATATCAAAGGCAACTCTTTATTTTAGGGCTTACTTTTAGTTAGCTTGTGTTTTGAAAGATAATAGCAAAAAGGAAAAAAATGAATCTATTTTACCAGTTACATGTGAATCAATCTATTCATTTGATAAAATATCATATTGCCCCATAACACCACATATTAACTTCCCAGGAGAAAGCCACGTGTCCTTTACCCTCCAGAAGCTCACAGTTCATTTAACTAACACAGATTAAACACTGAAATGACAAAAATAAAATCAGGTTTAAAAGAATAGCATAACAACAAAAGAGACTCCATGGGGCAGCTATGATTATGGGTCATGTGAATGTTGTCACAGTGAATGGAGTGAGTTCAGAGAAGAAGCACTGTGAGGTGGAAAATTATAAGAAGGTTTCCTGGAACCTTGCATGATGGGTAGGAATTGCATAGATGGAAAGCAAAATTCTGGAGAAGCTGACCTTGCCTACTTGAAAGATGTATTTGCCACATTTCATAATCATGAGTTTTTTCATAAGTCTATAAAAGGAAGCTGCATGGTTCTGTGTAATATGTATATGTGTCTACACACATGTGTACATACATGTAATATTGAGTATATATTTGTATATATGCAGTGTATGCATATGTGTGTACACACATTTTGTTTTACATAAACTGTGCTTCAGTAAAATTTCTGTGTTCTTAGAGTTAACTCTAATACGAGTTAACTCTTTGAAAACATATAGGCTTTTTTAGTTGCATATATACTTTTTGTAAATGTTACACTTAATTCTTCCATTTTGTTTAATTATTCAGATTCATTAGAAACTTTCTGAATCACCAGTTGTTGCTTCTCTAGATAACATTAGTTAGTGGTGAATTTGTCTGTATCAGTAACACGAACTATTGGTCAATTTATCCCCAACTGTTGATAACATTAGTTATTGGTTCATTTATCCCTATCAGTAATATTAGTTATTGGTCAATTTATCTATAAATACCAATACCATTAGTTATTATTTAATTTGTACCTATAAGTAACATTAGTTATTGAATAATTTATCCCTATCTATCAATAACAGTAGCTTACATCTCCCTGTGTTGCTGAACAACTTCATAGTTAGTTAACATGTATGACATTCATAATAAGGAATTTCAGCCAAATTTCTGAAGAATCTTCCTGGATCTTTAATAATTGTTTTCTACATTCTGTGTGAATCTAGCTTTCCTTTGAGAAGGAGACTGCTATTCCACTTATCTTTCACCAGGAGAACCAATGTGAATAGCTTGCTAAATTAATTTAATGTCATAATTTACCTGGTTGTATCAATCATTCCCTTCTACAGCAATCCTCTTATCACTTAGGCAATGTGCAAAGAATGTCCTTTGAGAAACAGGTTTACAGGAAAAAATAGATATTTTATTCTATTGCTTACATATGATTTATCATCATTATTATTATGAAGGAAACGTTGGAATAGTGTATGACATTTTGTGCTTGATGCTGAAGCTTGTCTTTTCTCAAAGTTTCAACTTACAAGTAAAATAATAGCTAAAGAGTTAATAATCTCATTGAGGAAGGGAGTTAAATACATAAACATTTAATTGTATGTTTAATGACAATTTCATCCTTCAGGTTATGAGGCATAAATATCTTGGAGTTATCCTTGAGTCTTCTTTTCCCTTCATATTCCACATCCAATACACTCACAAAATCAGTGGGGTCTACCTACAATACATTGCAAGAATAGGCCACTTCCCAAAAGCTGTGCTGTTGGTCATCTGATGCAGGCCACCCCCATTCCCCAACTGGGTTATTGAAATATCCTCTTCACTTGCTGCTCCGTCTGCTTTAATCTCTACCACCAGAAGGTTCCGTTCCACTAAAGTACAAGTCAGAGCCAGTCACTGCTCTGCTCAGAACCCTCCATGGCTTCTCCCCTCACTCAGAGTAGCAGCTGATGGCCTTCGACACTCTGAATGGTCTGGCCCTGGGGACAGTGCCAACCTCACCTCCTACTCTTCTTCCATCACCAGCACCTCAGTCGTGCTGGCTGGCCTGTTCCTCGGAACACCAGTCACTCCCACTCAGGACCTTTGTGTTTGCTCTTCCTGGTGTCTAGAATGTTCTTTCACCCTTATTTATCTAAGGATTGCTCTCTTGCCGGTTTCTGGTCTTTTACTAACATGGTACTTTCTTGGTGAAACTTTTCTTCCCTTTATCCCCATTGAAACTGCCACTGCCTAAACTCCAGGAGGAAACTATTGTTTCTGTTATAGCGATGACCATTTCATGTACGAGGTGTTTTATTTGCTTCTTTTGTGCTTTTCTTCGGATTTGTATCTAAGAATTTGGTTCTGTTTTATTTGAAGTCATTCAGTGACATTGAAGGATATACTTATATAATTCCTAATATCAAAATATTCTAAGAAATCTCAAGAGAGTGGAAAGTCCTGAGATTTTCATATTCTTTTCTCCCTCTTAAAGCAACTCTCCTCACTTTTTCATACGTGCAATACTATTATTTTCCAGATAAAAGAGATCTGTGAAAGGTTCAAAAAAAAAATCTCCAAATACATGCTGTTCCTACTTCTAGAAGCTATAGTAGTTGGGGCTAAAGGAGGCTTTCTCTGTGTAGGGTTGGCAGCTTGGGATTTGACCACATGACTGACTGATCCTGGAAGTAGCTCATGTGTCTTTAAATTTTTGGATTATATAGTCTCTGAATCATTATCAGTTTTAAATTCAAAAGTTTTATTGCTATATACCAGGCATTATTCTGAAGTAAAAATAATGTAAGTCTAAAAAACACCTAAGGCAATTCTAAAATGAAAACTAGTGCTTCTTACAATGTCTGCCTTTGTTCCATCTATCAATCTAGTTAGTTCCAGACTGGTTACTCAAAGGCATCTGTTATGAACTGAATTGTGCCATTCCCAAATTTATATGCTGATGTCCCCGGTGACCATAGAATGTGATTACATTTGAAGATTGGGCCTTTATAGAGACTAGGTAAAATAAGGCCACAGGTCCTAATGCAGTACAATTGATATCCTTAAGAAGAGTAGAGCAAGACAAAAACCATGCCCATGCATGAGGAAAGACCATGTAAGGACGCAGCAAGAAGACAGCCATCTATACGCCAAGGAGTGAAGCCCCAGGAGAAACCAGATGACTTGACCTTAAACTTCTATCCTTCAGACTGTGAGAAAAGAAATTCCTGTTGTTTAAACTTCCTAGTCTCTGGTATTTTATTGTGGGAGCTCTGACAAACTAATATGGAAACTACTATGGCATTCTATTGATGAAAGCCACTCAGTGTGTATGACAGCCCCAAGCCCTTTCCTTTCCAGATGAGCCACTCTAAAAGGACACAGAATCGAGCCCTAAGCCTCATGAAATTCTGAACTACAGTTGTTGATATTTATTATTTTTGTTGTTTTGTCATCTTTACATCTATGTTCTAGTTCCTAAGTATGCAAGCAAAGGAAAGCAAACCCCAAGAAACATTCTTAATCTTGAGAGTCTTCTCTTTTTTTTTTAGTTTTAAAAAATTATTTATTTATTTATTTGGTACTGGGGATTGAATCCAATAGTGCTTGATCACTGAGCCACACCCCCTGCTCTTTTTATTTTTCAATTAATACAGATTCTCAGTGAGTTGCTGAAGCTGGGTTTGGATTTGCAATTCCCCTACTTCAGCCTCCAAAAACACTGGGATTACAGGCATGTGCCCCCATACCTAGCTTGAGAGGCCTATCTTCATCTATTTAAGAAAGAAAAATATGCATAGTCCATAAAATCAGTATGAAAAAGTTAGAAAAGGAAGCAACTATGTGAAATCCTGGTGATACTGAAGCAAAATCTTGAAAAATTTGTGACATTAAGCCTAGCGGAGTGGTAAGAATTGTATTCCATGTACTATAGATAGCAATAAGTAGAGAGGCTAGGATAATCTAGGACCTGTAAGTATATCAGACTTATTGAATGGAAGGGTCATATCTTGATAAGTTGTCAACTTTAGAATGCATAGAGGAGGTTAGAGGAGCCTCTGAAGACCCTGATTAGGTGGTTGGTATATGTATAATAACCTTTGGAAATAAACACGGTAGAAATATGTACAATAGTTTTGGGGGGTGGGAGATATATTATGCTAAAAGGATACCCATTTCAGCAAAACAGGCTCATATTTCCCAAAGCATTATCCTCAGTTTCCTTAAAAGAAGACTTGCTGCAAAAGAAGGGACCCAGGGGTAAATAAAAAGACACTTGTGGTTGTCTTCTTGGGGAAGCACAACACAAATTAGCTTATTTTAAAGTCCCTAAGCAGTTCCTCAGTAAAGATAATGGCTTAATTATGTATAACCCTGTTTTCTTTACTTGTCAAATCCTAGGATCTTTCCTTTTCTTTCCCTTTTGGACTGGTCATGGAAAGAGTAATGACTCTAAATGTCCCACAGAGTGAGTCACCCATATAAGAGTGGCATTAAGAATTGTGAGTCTACACTATGGAAATCAGTATGGAGGTTCCTCAAAGTCTAAGCATGGAACCACCATATGATCTAGCTCTACCACGCCTCAGTATTTATACCAAAGAATTAAAGTCATCTAAAAAAAGTATTAAAGTCATCGTATGCATTGATACATGGGTACCCACGTTTATAGCAGCACAATTCAAAATAGCCAAACTATGGAACCATCCTAGGTGTCCATCAGCAAATGAAAGGATAAACAAAATGTAGTGTATGTACATAATGGAGTTTTGTTCAGCCATAAAAAAATGAAATTATGGCATTTTCAGGAGAGTGGATGGAACTAGATACCATTATGTTAAGTGAAGTAAGTCAAACTCAGAAGGTTAAGGGCTGTATATTTTCTCTCATATATGGATGCTAGAGTGGAAAAAGGAAAACAAAGGTGGAGGTGAGTCTCCTAAAAATGAAAGGGAGATATATAGAGGAAAGTGACCAAGGGGTGAGAGGTGGGGAAGGTGGAGGGAAGTGCTAGGAAGGGATGTTGGCCAAAAATGTTGTGTGCATGTATGAATAAGTAACAACAAGTCCCATCAATATATACAACTATAATGCACCAATAAAAGATTGCTGAATATAAAAGAATTGTGAGTCTAGGCTTGTGGACCCAGACTGAAGTGGGGGCAAACAGAAGGCCAAAGAAAGTATTGGAGTTGGGCTGGAGCGGTGGCTCAGCAGTTACAGCACGTGACTGGCATGCGCGAATACGCGGGTTCAAACCCTAGCACCACGTACACAACCAAGTGTCCAAGCAATGAAGGCCACATAAAAAACTAAAGAAAATTAATTCTCTTTCTCTTTCTCTCTCACTCTCCCTGTCTTCAAAAAAAAAAAAAATAAAGAAAGTAAGTATTGGAGTTAAGAGACATTTCAAAGACAGAGAGTTGACATAATTTCTGCATGGGTCATGTGAGAAAGAGGTTCCCTGAATATAAAGTTTGGAGGAAGGGAGACAAGATTACTCTTCCCTCCCAATCCAGAAAGTAAGCCTGGGAAACAAAGACTGTGTCTCATTTCCTTTCTCTTTCTCATTGCACTTAATAGAGGACTGAGAATATGATCTGTATTCAACAAAGAGATAGCCGTAGATTCCTTGTCCGGTGTCTGAGTTAATACCAGGGAGAAGACTGTTGAAGACATTATATTCCGGGCTATCCACAAGTATTGAACCTAATCTGAACATGGCTCTTAAATGCTAGAGGGCTTGGGGTATCTACTTTGATTCTACAAAGACTTCATCCGCTTTGTTCCTGTATTTTTAGGTCCTATGGTGATTTTGTTCTTGTTTTTGTTTCCTGCTTACTGTTCTCTCCAACTGATGTCTAATTTTCTGTCTTTTGGTTGCCCCTTATCTTCTCCCACTTGGTTTTTCAGTTTGATTTTAAAGTGACTTCAGGAGGTTAGACTCTGCACTCTACAAGGACTGTGTTCTTATCCTCTGGCTTCTCCATTTCTAGCTGTTTCAGAAACCCTTATAGCCCCAGACCTGGTTGGTTTCAGGGATAACAGCTCCTTGGCCAGCATCCCAGATGGGTTGGCTCCAGCTTCCCGCAAGGGAATCAATTATTTACCATGAGTTATTTCTAGACATGACACAACTGGAGGTTCTTAGCCCAAATCGGGGGCGATGATATGGGGCACTATTCCAGACATTACAGATTCATGACTTCCATCTTGTTATTAGCTACCCAAGACTTTAAAATAGGTTCCCCAGTATTCATTTACCTAATTCACTATATTGTCCTACTGGATTCTCAGGATGATCTTCACACTCAGAGAGTTACCAGGTTGTGAATTCAGACCTCCAGCCTTGCCACTGACTAGTTGTGTGTGACTCTAGGCAATGTACTTAATCACTCTGATCATCAGTCTCCTGCATCTTTAACAAACATGAGAACAAAATGATTATTTTTTCATTGTGATATCTCTTCTATGGTTATAGGAAAGATCAAATAAAATGATAGGCACAAAGGATCTAGCAAGGATGTTGGCATGAAAATGATCAATAAAGGTGCTATTATTGGGCTTCTCAAAGAATATGAAAGCTATGAATGAAATATTTTACTATATGATTTACTATAGGATTAGCAAATTTTATGCAAAATATTGTTGACGGTGGTGATGGAAGGAGCACTGGGTAGCTCTTCTGAGCAACACAAGCAAGGCTGGTGCGGGTGAACGCTGGGGACACAGACAAGAAGTTAGGAAAGGACACTGTTGTTAGGATTGTAAACTGGGATCAGATTTCTATACTGCCTTCATCCACAAATAATTCTGCATTTCTTTTACTAACAAGTGCTTGCCAATGTAGTTTAACAATACAGCCTAAAGTGTCAAAGTACAAAGTTTTTTTTTAATCTTAGAAGTATATTTGGCAACATTCTTTAAAAATGCTTCCTTCCCAAATCAACTTGATTATGGACTCAAGTGATTAGTTATCTTTAGTCATGTATCAAAAAAGAAAATGGGGAAATATTTTCACGCAATTTACTGGTTAAAATCTGACAGGTCATCCCAATGAGTCTGTACAATATTTCCCATTTCTTTAAGACTCATTTGTTAATTCTAATGGGCTAGTGCTTTCAAGAAAATGAAGGAAATGTTTGAAAAATGAGGACTTCGACATTCAGGATAAATTATATATTCAAATGAATTTGGCAGAATAAAACAGTCTGAGGCACCGGGTATAAACTATTTTGGACGGATTTCTTCTCCTATAGAAGGTGACCAAATATTTCCATCAAAGAAGCTAATACCAATAACTCACTTACAAGCTGAGCTATCCTGGGCCTCCCCGTGGACAACCATGAAGGCCTCTGGGGTATTCACGTTCAGCAAGGCCTATTGAATAATTGTAGAAAATAAACACCCCTAGGAAGTATGGAAAAGGTGAATGGTAATAAAAATGTTATTAAACATAGAGATTTCAGCTTTCTCCCTTGTTTCTCCTGGCGTTTTTCAAAGGAAATGCCACAGTGACTCTGAGGCTTTTCTAAGTCACATTGCTGAACTGCAACAGTATTAGAAAGGAAAGCCATTGTGAAATAGAAAAAGAAAAGCCGGTTAGGACACTTTAATGAACGCTTGAATGTGCCTCAAATGAAAAACAGATGTTCTTTGTTAAATTTAACAGCGTTTCTTATTCAGGTTGAGGTAACTAGCTGAGCTAGTGGGGTAGCATTGGCTACAGCAGGATCTTGTTCTAGGAGAATTTGTGTATTTCATGTTCTGTACTGAATATTTCCCCCACTTTTGTCTGCCTTTGGATAAAAGGGAGGCATTTGCAAGTGCCCACCTTGAAAATTGATCTTAATCATGCATTTTGCATTACAATGTTTCTCTATGCAATGGAATTTTAAATTCATGAGATTATTTTAGTTTGTAACAATTGCATGAATCTTCTGGCATTTCATTGGGTTTTTAAAAAAATGTATCATAGTCATAGGATAATAATGTTGTAAAGCAGCAACTGATATATTATACTTAATACATTTTTATTAACATTCTCCTTTCCTTAAAGAAAATGTTTATTCATGCTTTCATCCAATCCACACCCATTCAAAAAACAAAAATAAAGTAACACTAAACAAAGCTTTTTCTGGGCAATTCATTTCAGTCCCTCAGTCAGTAACTCTTTCTCCTGGATGCCAAAAATTTGCTTTCCCATCTCAACTGATTCATTCAATGAAAACACAGTCACGAGCCAATGCAGACTCACCCATATGACCCTTTCCTGAAAATATAAATTATATTACTGTTCCAGCTCTAACAAGCTTTGAGATACACTAGGTTTCCCCATTTTCTTTGGTTTTCAACATTGAACTGCACTGGTGTTCCTAGTGTTAACATATCATTAATTTTTAAATCAGTGCCTTCACTAGGCATTATATAAGGTACAAAAGGAGGCACAATCTTGGCCCAGAGAAGCCTGTGATTTACTCAGTAATCTTCAATAAGATGATGATAGAAATACAGCAAGTTCAGACTATAATCAGTTGCTCCAAATGGACTTTACTGTTTCTTCCGTGTCTCTTTATTGCTGCATGTATTTGGGTTTAATGCCTGGGAAATTTTTTCCTCTCTTGTTTTTAATCTTTATCATTTAAAAAGAAAACCCATAAAACATAACTACAACCAGGTCATTAAACAGCAGGGGAGACAATAGAGTTAGCTAACCAAACAACATAGGAAGGAAGAAAAGGATGGATGAGATGTTGTCTTTTAGCAAGACTTGCCTCGTGTAAATTCCCAACTGAAGTGACATCAAGGCCAACGTCAACATCCAAAAAGAGATGGAGAAAAACAAAAATTTGCAGTGTTTGAAAGAACAGAAATCCTTGTTTCAAAACCATTTCTGACTTTAATTCAAACATAATGAGGAAGGGAAGAGGCAAGATAGTACTCCAAAGTACACCAGCTTAGTACCCTGTTAGAAATCACCTTTCCCTCAACTCATAATCATTATTTATACTGTTAATACTATTCATCATATGCAAATTTTAGGTCATGGCTTCATTTCTCATTCTGAGTCTTCTCTCAGGTTCCTGTTTTTCCCTTTTCTTTTTTCTTTCAGAATCTTCTGGGTTAATGCATAAATTAAAATCAGGGCCAATGTAAAATTAAAATGTCTAGGGTTAATGCAAAATTAAGTAGGACAAAAATTTCAGTTACACATAGAAATATAATATCTTATAAACAACTCTTTTGGGAAAAATAATTAAAAGATTCCAACTACTCAAACATTAATGGAGGTTAGATGTGGGAGTTAATATTTTTCTATAAAGTAAAATGATAAATCATTGATCTTTGACATTGCAAAAACTTTTGTTTGTTTTATGAAAAACCTGATTTCTATAGGGTAGACTCGGTTGTTTAAATATTAGAGAGAAGGACTAAAAAGGACAAGGGACACAATCAAGATGTCAGCTGTACCCTGTTCAAGAAAAAAGGAGAAGACTGATGTTCCCCAAGAACAGCCCTGCTGCCAGGCTGAGGACCAGCCAAGGGGCACATGGCCCTATGGGCTCCATGTTGGTAGTCTCTTGCACACTCATCCGCCCCAACCCCAACTTTTTCTGTCTTCCAAACTCCAATGGTACTGCATTAGCAAGACTTTATGGCAAATGGTAGATCTTGTACATTGAATATATCTCATATATCTAATATCCTCACCATCCAGTGTGGTTCCGTCCCTTGTTTAGCTCTGAAAATTCAAGGATGCTTCACATGGAAATGTTAATTCTCCTTATTAATGTCTCCAGGTAAGAATGGACTAAGATTGCAATTAAAAGTCCTCTTAGGATTATAAAATCACATTATTAAGAGCTAGAAATTATAAAATTATTAAGAGCTATGTTCTGCATCCTATGGTTAAATATGGAAATTACCCACAATAATCAGCTTAGGCCATATTAAAGTATTTGATTAACTTATAAATGCATGCTCTTATTATTCAACATTATAATAAATCAACCAGAACGGATGCTATTATATTTCCTTCTTTGGTCTTACTCCCCTAACTCAAATATCCTGGCAAAATAAATACACTATTGTATCATATGAAATGCAGCCTTGTGAGTTCTAGAAGACTTTAGTCAAGACCTTTCTCCCTTTTCTGCCCTCCCAGACCTCTAAACATCCATCCTGGAGCTGAGTTTTCTCAGAATCTCTCTTTTGGAGTCTTCCCCCGCCCTGGCAGTGCCTCTTCTCAGTGCTGATCTGCCCAGCAATTCCCTGGCATGCTTCCTCTCTTTCAGACAATTCCAGCAGGAATGGAATGCTCGTTTAGGCCTAGAATACTGAGATGAGATGCCAGAGATATCAGCGTTACCAAAGGAAATACACACACGCACCCCGAAGCGTTTAATGGAGAGCTCACTACTTAAAGAAAATACCTTTATATGATCCAAGAATTTCCAAATCTGGATAGGAATCAGGGAATTATATTAACCTCTATAGATGGGAGAAATTTCCCTTCTTGTTTGTACACAGAACACATTTTCCAATTATGTGTGTGTATTGCATGAAAGATATTTAATAATATTTCAGAACATGTAATAAATGAAAACTAATATGAAAACTTCATAGGCTTTGTAATTTAAAAAAAGTGACATCTTTTTCAGTTTGTAAAAATCATTAGCATAGAGGCTGGAGCGGGCCTCAGAGGTTAAAGTGCATACCTGGCATGCACAACGCCCCAGGTTCCAACGCCAGCACCACATACACAACTAAACGTCGGAGAAATGAGGGTACATGAAAAATTATATAAAAAAGTCTCTCTTTCTCTCACACTATCTTTTTTAAAAAAACATTAGCATACATTATTTTACACAAATTATATTTCAGTATTTCAAGACTTTATTGTTTGCTTTCTCAACATCGTGGTCTTTAAGAAACCAAATTTAAAGTATACATTTTTCTAAAAGCAGTTAGCATTATGAATCTGCCTTCCTTTCTGGAGTTCTACTGGGTTTTCTTTAAGTATTTCGGTGACTTTGCATAATAGAGACCTGATGTCGTTGCTCCTGACCCATGCACACCCAACCTGGCAGGCCATAGGAAATCTCCCATCAGGACAGGCTGAGGACAGACATTGGAATGTCACAAAAAAAAAAAACTCCTCACCTTATCTAAGTTAAAATGAAAATCCTTAGCAGGCAGAAAGTTCAAGGGGAACTATCATCGATCCTGTTGAACAGAGAAAAAAAATGTGCAGACTCCAGCTGGGCAGACAAGGTGACATTTGCCAGGTCTGCCATCTTACTGAGAGCAACACATGTGGAAGAACAGTTTTTGTCTCTGATGTATTTGAATGTTAATACACATTTGAATGTTAATACACGTGAGTCTTGGTTTGGGGGAACTTCCATATATGATATATGTTCAATGTGTAAAATCCCAAGATTCTGCTGAAGCAAAGCATTTTAGGACATTTCAAGTTCAGTATTAGAATTTTATTGTTTATTAGCAACGGTCATGCCTATTTTTTATTTGCTTTGTAAGTCATCATAACCATCTGAATCATTGACTTTTGACTCATGAATATCTACATTAATTGAGTAAATATATTAACTAAAGATTATGGATGTGACTGCAAAGATTGTAAGAATCTGATGGCTTATGATGTCCCAAGAAATGTGTTTCCTCGGAAACATCCTATTATCAAAACCTACTTGGGCCTGGAATAGGTGATGTCACTGCTTATGGAGTACCTGTAGGAGGTAGTGGATGTCTTCTAGATAATTTCATCAAATTTTGTTTTGTTCTACATTTGAAAGCAGCAGGAAACTTGCAATTTGTGTAAGAATGAAATTTTTGCTGGCTATTTTTTTTAAATGTTGGAAGCTGTTGCCTAATATCAATTTAAGTTTACAAAAGAATTAGAGGGCTGGATCAGTTGCTCAGTGGTTACAGTGCTGCTGGCCTGGCATGCGCAAGGCCCCTGGTCTGACCCCCAGCACCACATATGCAATTAAGAGTTGGAGTAACCAAAACCAGATGAAAAACTAAATAAAATTAGTTCTCTCTTTCTCTCTCTTTCTCTTACTGTCCCTTTCTCTCTTAAAAAAAAAAAAATTAGAAACCTTGTCAAAAGATAGAGGAGTGAAGTATAAACCAACCTGCTATCCAAGTCATATCCACACAATTGTTTTTAGGTCTAGCTTATACCTTTTCTGGGAAATTTGTGTACTATAGAGGTATGTGGGAATGTATACCATTTGAACAAAAATCTTGTATCATTTGCTATTTTTTTCTTAAATGCTATATTGGTATCTTTTGAGAAATGATCATAGCTTTTTTTTTTCCTATTTTAGTCTTATAATATGACAAACTACCTTGATTTTTTTCTTAAGGAGTAGAGTTGTTGTACAATCATAAATGCATGTATACCTGATTTTTTTTATTAGTTCAACCTAGTCTTACATATTGAAGAGATTTGTTGCTACACATTCATAATCCATATGTAATGACAAAGTAACTTGAACCCAATCCTTATCCAGGATCTCCCCCTCTTCACCCACTCCCCAATCTCTAGTCTCCTTTGCAATTCCCCCTATTACAGATCTAAATGACCATATACATATATATATATTAATTTTTGAAATTTCTAATTTTAAATGTCTGCCTGTATTGGTAGCCCCCCTTTCCCTCTCTCTTTCTGCTCCTTACCTTACCCCTACTTCATAGCTATAGTTACCCCAGATTGTGTCTTACTTTGAATTTGGCAGGTCTATTGAATAAACTTGACTTTCATTGTATCCTAGGTTTTATTGTAGCTTCCACATATGAAAGAAAACATTCAACCCTTAAGTCTCTGTGTTTGGCTTATTTCACTCAGCATGATTTTTTCCATTTCCATCCATTTACCGGCAAAAGCCATGATATCATTTTTTTCTGATAGTTGTGTAGAACTCCATTGTGGGTGTATGCGTATGTATGTATGTGTATGTGCATATATATATACCACCATTCATCCAGGTGAAGGGCATCTGGGTTGATTCCATAATTTAACAATTGCAAATTGAGTGGCTATAAACATTGATGTAGATGTGTCACTAGAATATGCCAATTCTAGCTCTTCTGGGAAAATACCTAGGAGTGAGATAGCTGGGTCATACAGTGGTTCCATCCCTAGTTTTTGAGGAGTCTCCACACTGCTTTGCAGAGTGGCTACGCAAGTTTGCAGTCCCACAAACAGTGTGTTAGTGTTATTTTTTCTCTCCACAACTCTTCTACCATCTATTTTTGTTCATATTTTTAATTTTTGCCACTCTGACAGGAATGAGATGGAATCTCAGTGAAGTTTTAATTTGCCTTTCTCTGATTGCTAGTGATGTAGAACATTTTCTCATATATTTACTGGCTTTCTGAACTTCTTCTGTTGAGAAGTTTCCATTTATTTCCCTAGCTCATTTATTACTTGGATTATTTGTTTTTGGTGTTTTTTGAATTCTTTGTATATCCTTGATATTATCCCCCTGTTGAAGGAATAGCAGGCCATGATTTTTTCTGTTCTGTAGGTTCTTGACTAATTTCTTAACTGTGCAGAACCTTTTTAGTTTCATGGCCTCACACTCATTGATTCTTTTTTTTTTAAGAGAGAAGGACAATGAGAGAGAGAGAGAGAGAGAGAATCAATTTTTATTGAGTTTTTCACATGGCTTTCATTGCTCCGACACTTAGTTGTGTACGTGGGTGCTGGGGTTTGAACCTGTGTACTTGCACATGCCAGGCAAGCGCCGTTACTGCTAAGCCACTGCTCCAGCCCCCTACTCATTGATTCTTGACTTTAATTCTTAGACTATGGGGGTCTTGTTAAAGAAGGAGGTGGCTACACCAATATGGTGGAGTATTGATCCTATTTTTCTTCTAATAGTTGTATGTTTGCTGGCTTAACTCCAAATTCTTTGATCCATTTTGATTTTCTTTTTGTGCAGGGTGAGAGGTAAGGATCTAAATTCAATTGTCTGCATAGAGCTGTCCAGTTTGTCCAGCACCATTTGTTGAACAGTCCGTCTTTCTTCCAAGCTATATTTTTGCTCCCTTTTCCAAATATCAGATGGTTAAAGATTTATGGGTTTGTCTTAGTTCCTTCTATTCTATTCCATTGGTCCTCATGCTTATTTTCATACCAATACCATTCTGTTTTTGTTACTACAGCTCTATTGTGTAATTTCGGGTCAGATTTCGCAATATGTCTTTGTGATACCTCTTACTTTGTTTTTTTTGTTTTGTTTTGTTTTTGCTTAGTAATACTTTGGCTATTCTGGGTTTCTTATTATTCCAAATGTATTTAAGAACTGATTTTTCTATATCTGTGAAGAATGATATTGGTATCTTTATGGAAATTCTGTTGAATCTATACAGTGCTTTCGGTAGAATGACCATTTTGATCATATTGATTCTCCCTAACCAAAAACATGAAATGTTTTTCCATCTTCTCAGGTCTGTTGTAATTTCTTTCTTCAATGTTCAGTCATTTTCATTATAGAGGTCTTTTACTTCCTTTGTTAGATTAATTCCCAAGTATTTTATTCTTTTTGAGGTTATTGTGAATAGGAAAGATTTCCTGATTTCTTCTTCGGCCACATTACTGTTTGAGTATAGAAAGCAATTGATTTAAGGGTGTTGATCTTGTATCCTGTCACTTTGCTAAATCCATTTATAAGCTCTTTTGATGGAGTTTTTTGGGTCTTCTAGCTACAGGATCATATCATCAGCAAATACTGATAGTTAAACTTTTTCTTTTCCTATTCATATCCCTTTGCTTTCCTTCTCTTGTCTGATTGCTCTGGCTAGAGTTTCAAGAAGTTTGTTGAATAAGAGTAGTGAGAATGGACAGCCTTGCCTTGTTCTTTAGTGTAGTGGGAATGCTTTCAATTTTTCTCCATTTAGTATAATGTTGGCTGTGGGTTTGTCATAAATGACCTTTATAAAATTAAACTAAGTTCCTTTGATCCCTATGTTCTCAAGAGTTTTGAGCATAAATTTATGTTGGATTTCTATCAAAGGCCTTTTGTGCATCAGTTGAAATGATTATATGATTTTTGTCTTTAATTCTGTTTGAGTGATTATTCACATTTATTGATATGTATATGTTAAACCAGCCTTGCATCCCTGGAATGAAGCCCACTTGATCTTGATGTATTATCTTTTTGATGTGTTTTTGAATGCAGAATTTTATTAAGGATTTTGAGTTTATGCTCATCAGGGATATTGGTCTGTAGTTTTCTTGATGTGCCTTTGTTGAGTTTAGGTATCAAGGTGATGGTTGGCTCATAAAAAGTGTTTGGGAGGGTCCCAGGGTCCCATCCCTTTCAATTTTTTTGTAATAGCTTAATAAGGAGAGGCATTGATTCTTCTGTAAAGATCTAGTAGAACTCAGCTGAGAATCCATCAAGTCTTAGGCTTTTCATTGCTGTTATAGCATTTACTTTTAATTATTTTATGAAAAACAAAATGTGGATACATAGTGGAAAAAATTAAAATGATCTCATCAGACAATTTCAAATAGTGGTATTGCATAATTGAAACACATTAAATGAAATAACCAAAGAGATATTTGTTTCTATCCTTACCCTTACTCGTCATGGATCACTAATCCTGAATGCAAAGATACAATCACAATGTGAAGCAAATGAGGGTGACTAAACAAGAAAGACAATGAAATATTATACTCTCATTGAAAATTCTTAATATAATTTGGATATCCTAGAGAAATAAAATCAATTTAACTATGAATTTCTCTTGAAAATTTGAAGAATAAAAATAATACTTCATTAAAATGTGATGGATTATAAAATATAAAAACATTTCAGAACCATCGTGAAAGTCACATTGTAAGTAGGGACATTGAAATGTAAGTCAATCCTATTTGTACTGTTGTTGGAGGGAAATATTTCAGATGGCTTTACATGGTTTGTCATTGTCATTATTTAAGTTTTACGAATACATGTGTCAACCTATTATTGTCCTGTTTAGGATTTTCTAACTTTTGGAATGAGTTGCAAACTGCCCCCCTACTACCAACCAACAATATGAAAACATGAAGTCTTGCTGCATATTGGTGATTTGTAGTCTTATAGTGAAGGGGAAAACACTTAAAGTTAAAAATCCTAGGCTGGATTTGGATTCTGATATTGGCATTTATTTTTGTGATTTGACTTTTGGCATATCTCTGATTTAGAGTCTTCATATGGACTGTTTTAATCAACTTTTTTGCTGCTGTGACCAAAAGTCCTTATAGGAACAATAGGAAGGAGGAAAAGTTTATTTTGGGACTCATGGTTTCAGAGGTCTCAGGCCATAGATGGCCAACTTCATTCCTTGGGGCTTGAGGTGAGGCAGAACATTATGAAGAAAGAGTGTAGAGAGGCAAGTGGCTCAGGACATCAGGCCAGGAAGCAGCGAGAGAGAAAGACTGAGCTCTGCTCACCAAATGTAAACCCCAAAGGCATGCCCCCAAATAGCCATCTCCTCCAGCCACATCCTGCCTATAGTTACCACTCAGTTAATCCTTATGAGGGGATTAATGCACTGATTGAGTTAAGGCTTTCATATCCCAATCATTTCACCTCTAAACCTTTCTGCATTGTTTCACATATGAGCTTTTGGGGGACACTGCACATCTAAACCATAACATGGATAGTGACAATACTCATACCTGTCTTATAGTGTTGTTCCAAATAAATGGAGGTATTGGTATGTAAGTTACTTTCCCTGAGACTGCACAAAGACAATAATTAGCAGATCAGGAACGAGTCTGCTGAGGGCTCTGCACTCTCCCTTTCTCCCATTCTCCTTTCCCTTCCTCCTTCCTTTGCTGTTTTTGTTTTCATGGTGCAGGGAATGGAGTGTTCCCACATATGCTAGATCAAGTGCTCTTCCATTGAGCTTCACTCCCAGCACACACATTGTACTTCCTATGCCTAAAAACCGACAGAGGCAGACATTCCACCACTTGGGCACACCCATTGCCGTTACCAAAGATCAGTAGCCAATATCATAGTTTTTGGAGAAAATAAAATAAAATCCTTAGTGTCTTCCAAGGGAGAATGGAAGAAAACCTGTCCTGCAGATGATCTGCCTTTTCTCAGAAAAACTCACCAGATTATCACTTGAGTTGTCTGTAAAACAGAACAAAAGAAAATGCCTGAGAGGCTTCCCCATCAAAACAAAGTGACTTGTTTTCAATCATCCAAAAGAAATGTATCACATCAGAAATTTCAAGGTATGGGAATTCTCATTCTAAACTTAAGTGAAACCAGAGATTCAGATAAAAAAAAAAAAAAACAACAACAATACCTGCAAGAAAGTATCAGACCACTATGGAAAAATGTAGCCCCTTTAAAAATTGATAACTTTAGCCTCAGTGATATCCAAGGTACCTTGAATGTGCATGCCAATATTTACCAAAACTTAGGATTCCCTATGCCCCATTGTCAACACATCCCTCTCTTTGCACACATTTATACACATAGACGACAACCCATTGTTTATTTTGCAGGTGCAGCAGCAGCTGGAGAGAGCACATGAGTTTAGTTTTGACATCCCAGGAGTCTTAATTGAAGGTTAGAGAAAAGAGAGGAAGCTTGGAGGAAGCCCAGGGAAGAAAACGGGAAAGCCAGTTCACTGAGCTTTTGTAAACCGGAGCTGACTGCTACTGCCACCATCAAGCGACTGTCAGATCCCCTGTATCTTTTGTGTCTGCAACTTTTAGGATTTCCCTGTCTGCAAGTTGCCCCTCCCCTCCACATGTGCACACTTGAGTTTGTAGTGATGGATGTATGTTTTGAGAATCATCGACGACTATGACACTTTGGACAACTTGGCACAGAAGGAAAAAAATCCTCAGACAAAACTATTTTCAACTAGGTTCGGCCATTAACCCATCAGAAGGCCAAGAGCAAATCAGCTTTCTGGGGCATTTGTTTAAGGCAGTAGTGGGACCAGGAGATGTCTAATGTCCTTTCATGTCCACAGTTCTGTAATTCTACAATCAAGTCTTATCCAAGAAAATCCTTCAGACAAATTTCAGTGGAGTTCCTCACACTAGCACCAACATGAAAGGAACTGATTGGGAGCCCCTGGGATTGAAAGAATGAGCTCGCACATCTCGATCTCCCTGACGAAAAGAAATAGTTTTTCTGTCGACACAGGGCCTCCTTTCTAAGGCGTGGAGAACCCCAAGACTCAGGCTACACAGATGAACTATTTACCCCAGATATAGACCTAGTCCTCAATATATAGGTCAATGTGCACACACTGGGCTGTTTAAACCCAGATTTGGACATGGCCACCACATGAAAAGTTGGATTTAACTTATTTTTTAATCAAAAGAGTATGCCTGGTCTACATAGTGTTTCCATGTTATGGTAGAGGGGGCAGACACTGCCTGGACCACCTGGCTTGAATTTTGTGGTGTTTGCACCTTTGCCTCTCACAAAAAGATGCTTTTAAAATTAATATCTGATAGAAGAATGATGCCTTTCCCCATTCATATTAATTCATAACTGATCACCTGTAACTGAGCTAACTACTTAGACTACAATTTTACTATTCTAGTCTGGCTAAGTGCTTCTGGAGACTTGAAGCACAGAACTCTGCTCACTCAAAAAGCTTGTTAATGGGTCCCTCATGACTCAGCTATCAATTTTTTAGTATCAGATATACATGCTGTATCCATTATAACTCTCACTTAGAGCCAGATCTGACCTGACTCTGCAGAAGCTTGCACAATTTTATTTATTTTCATTGTAGTAGTAAGTAAAAAATAGAAATTGTGGTGCACATAAAAATGTGTATTTTAATAAAAAAAATCTAGTGTAATACTATGGGTATAGCTTCTTTCTAAAAGAAATTTTTAAATATTTTTGCATGTTTTCCACTTTTAAAATATCTGGGATTGTTTAAATGTGCTTTGTAAGCAATGATAAAATGACAAGTTATCATTGATCTGTCCTCTCTTCCATCTCAGAGGGATTCATTAAATAATGCATGCACCCATGTGAATTGCTTTCTTCACTAGAGTATCCCCAGACCATTAGCTAAATATAGCAACATTAACATCTTCCAACCCTTAGAAACCCTTTTGGCTTTCATTTAATTAAATTATCCCATTATGAAAACTCTTATAATGAGATTAAATTTAATTATTTATTAGACACTTATTTGCACTGGGGAACCCATCAATTATTCATGTTTGAGCTAAGCATTTTTCAGCCCATCACCTTTTCTTTTCAAAAGAAGGTGCAATTTATTAAGTACATTTGGGATACTATATCTAGGAGGCCTTAATGGGAATAAGTCTTAGCCATTTTAAAATAAGCTACTATAATAAGGATTAAAATCACTTTGTCTGAAAAATAGACAAGAGAATTGCCGTCAGATATTTTAGTGTTCTAGACTTCCAGGGTTTTTTTTTTTTAAGTCCTAATATAGTTTGTAGTTCATCTAAGATTTTTCTATTATAATTCACTTATCAAATATAGCTAAATTTTCAAATACAGGGATAATTGTGAAACTAGTGAAGTATCCATTTAAAGTAATCCTATGTTAAAATGTTGATGTTGATAATATGTTAAATTCAGTTCTAAAAATAAAGCATTGTGGGAAATTTCAGAAGAGACAAAAATTGGAAGTGTAGATAATGAACTCCAGGGAATCATCTTCCAGCTTCAACATTTTTTAACTCACAGCCTCTCTGGTTTCAACTGTCAACTCCAACCTCTGCCCCCCACAACTGAAGCAAGTCTGAGACATGGCATCATTTCGCCAGTCTTTATGAAAAGAAAGCTGAGTGTCTCTCGAGGGTAAAGCATTTTTTCCAATGGACTGAGATTTGAGTGCTGTGATAAATGACATTTCATGGCATGGATTCTTCTGTGAGGTCTAATCAATATATGATTAATTATTCCTAAGTCAAGATGGTAGGAAGGACATGATTTGACCATTGCAATGTATAAATGATATTGATATCATGTCTATAGTAGTATGATGTATAGTAGTATGATGTCATACTCCCTGATTGATCTCCCTACCTACCCACTTGCCACACTCGTTTCTTTTCGCTCAGAAGCTACAGCGACCCTTTTCAAAGGAGTCCTCTGATCATGCTTGTGCTCAGACCCTGCGATGGGTTGTGGTTTGGATGTGAGTGAGGTGTCCCTCAAAAGCTCCTGTGTGAGACAGTGCAAGGAGGATTAGAATAGAAACGATCGGGTTATGAGATCCTTAACCCAATCAGTGAATCAGTCCTCCCACAGCGATTAACCGAGCAGTAACTGGCAGTGGACCGGGTGCGGCTGGAGGAGATGGGGCATGGGGGGTGTCTTTGGGGTACTTATTTGGTATTGGGTGAGGGGAGTCTCTTCTCTGCTTCATGATCATCGTGTGAAGTGCTTCCTTCTGCCCCAGGTTTCCACCGCGATGTTCTGCCTCGCCTATGAGCCCCAAGGAATGGAGCCAGCTGTCTAGGGACTAAGACCTCTGAAATAATGAGCACCTAAATAAACTTTTTCTCCTCTAAAATTGTTCTTGTCAGGTCCTTGGGTCGTAGCAACGAGAAAGCTGGCTAAAGCACACCGCACGGTCTCAGGATGGCCTGCAGGGCTCTGCATAACTAGCTCTGTGTCTGCAGACTGCTTTCCTTTTCCTTGCTCAGGTTCCTGAGCATGCGCTGGCCTGCAGGCCTTCCGTGCTGCTCTTCCCCCGCTGCCTCCAGAGCCTGCTTGCTTATGGATTCGGGCTTCCGTTCAAACGTCCTCTTGCGCAGAGCTGAGCAAAGCTGCAGCTCTGGCCTACACCACCGTGGGCACGCTCCATTCCCATCTCCACTTCACCCTTCCCTGGCACCCATCACCATCTCGCAGATATTTGTTTGCTTTCCCCTGTCCTGCCGAACCTTGTTTTTATCTCCTTGTGCTGGCACTCTGGAGGAAGGTCTGCCAAGGAGGACCTGTGGTCCCAGAGTCCTGGAGGGCCCTTTCTCAGTCAAAACTGTGCCTCAAAGATGGAGGCACCAGGGAAGGAAACCGCCCCGCGCTGGGCCTCCCTGGCCCTCTGACCATGCCCTGGAGCTGCCCACTGGTGGAGTCCACCTGGAGCCAGCATGAAAGTGGATGATGTCGTTTTAGAGCTCAGAGGCCTGTGGCACAGAAGGTTGGGGAAAAGCGTACAGTGGGTCTGGGGGACGAGAAGCAAAGAAAAGCTCGCAGATACTCAAACATGTAAAACAGATACAGTCAAGCAATGTCTAATTGGCATTATCCCCAGGTTGTGATATTGAGAAGTTTCCTATGGTCGAGAGTAAAGGAAACATCTCAACAATCTGATAGAGGAAATTTGTCTTGGTTTATGTTGGATCTAGCTTGAAATAAGAAATGCCAACGGAGAGCTCCGCTATCTTTTGGTTTTACTTTCATTGCTGAACGTGCCCCACAGGAACCACAATGCTTCCTTGTGACCAAGTCCTGTCTGTAGAAGTCTGGAGCCGACATAGCTGAAGAACCGGCTTGTGTTGCCCTATAAGCATTCCAGGCAAGGTAGAATTTTTTGATGAGAAGAAACACAATATTAAAATGTTGGGATGACTCCCAAACTAACTTGTCACCCAAAGATGCTTGAAAAACCAGAGGAGATAAGAAGGCAGACTCTGAAATCAAGTTGTGAGTGTGTTTGCTTCCTGGCCTCATCCTTACTAGTTATGTGAGTTTAGACCAGTTATTTATTCTCACTTTCTATAGTTTTCTCGTGTTTAGAAAGGGAAGCTGGTTACTTACTCCAGTGAGTTATTGTGAGAATTGAGCTAATACAAGTAAAGGGCTTGGAATTATAGGTGTCATAGAAAAGGTCCTCAGTAGTTGTTAGATTTGTTGTTGTTATAAGGCTAGCTGTCCCATATCCAAACAAAAGAATTAATGAGAATTTTTCTTTTCTTTTCTTTTCTTTTTTTTTTTTTTTGATAGCCAGAATTAGAGTTGTAAGTATTTTGGATGTGGCTAAATAAGAAAAAAATTAAAGTTGCCCCTTTTTCAGATGCTGTCACCTACTAGAGAATCACAGATACATCCCCACTTCCCTTTAGTATCTTATGCTACCAGATAAAACTGTTGAAAACTCTCAGAGCACCACATGCCCCTGTTTCTTTTCGGTTATGTGCATGCTGATGCCATCAAAGAATTCCTGTTCTATTAGTCTTTTGGTTATAACCAAAAATAGTGGTTTTCTAGGAACAAATGGAGTATCTGCAATGCTCCAGAGCATGACAGATTTGGTTATTTCAGTCATGGGCATTCCAAATGATCATCTTGGTTTGAGCATCACTAACTTGATCAGAGCCACAGACTTAAATTGCTGTCCTTTCCAGAAGTTTAGTCCATCAATGGAAAAATAACGTAAGGGTCTTCTTTCTCTGCTTTGGCAGGAAGTTCCCAGCTTTTCCAGAGACCAAGACCTTAAGACATTTCACTCTCAAGTGGACACTGCACTTTCTCTGAGAGAGCAGGAAAACCACTCAGGTTTTTTGACCAGATAGAGTTCCAAGATGACTTGGCTTACTTTGTGGAAAATTTGACATGTATGTTTGAGATAAATATTTTGACTCCAGAATCTGAAGGAACTCTTTCAAAGCTGGTTTAGAAAACTGTTTTGGTACACTCAGACTCCTCAAAAGACAAGAGGGGATTACAGGTAGGTTTCAGTGTGAAATTTTTGGTGCCTTGAAAGTATGTCTATAGGCCTGGGACAAGCGAGATAAAGCTCTGGCCATTTCTGTGCAGTTGAAATTAGAAGGACTTTAAATCTTGTCAAAGACGACAGCATAGAGTTTTATATACAGAAAATCACAGGACAATAATTCAATTCAAGGAGTCTTAGAGAGTTCTGATGTTTCTTGACAGAAACCTTCTGTAGTAGATACTATTGTGTGTTACTCAAATCCTTTGAGGATTAGCAGAGTGCTGCTAAAAAATACACTCCATTTGTCAGCTCTCTTCAGGAATTGCCTTGGATGAGAAACACGGCCTCACCCAAGGGCATACTCTTCTTCAATAGCAACCCAATGACTGTTTGATATAGACATGTCATGGCCTGGCCTCCAACCCCAACTCTGAATAACTCTTTAGGGCCTTCCCTCTGGGACAGTAAGGCCTTTCTGGGATCTGCCTTGCAGTTAACCTCTTTCGCTGTCCAATTCTACTACCTTTCCTACCCTTCCACAGTGTTGATTCCAGCAGCATCCCCTAATAAATTCCCATGTGCCAATCATCTTAGATTCTTTTTTCTAGGAAATGCAGCTTGGTGACACTTTTCCACATCTAACAAAGGGAACAAATAAGAAGTTTTCCTTTCTTTCTGCATACCTTTAGGAGAAAGATGTTTAACTCTGTTATTAACTACATGAAAAATCAAAATCAACTGAATATCAAAGATGACACAAACATACCATTACTCAGTGTTAAAAAAAAATCATTGAGGTTTGCTTTTGAGCACAGTTACAATATTTTGTACACGTGCAATTTGCATTTTTCTTTTTTTAAAATCAGAAACTGTTTTAGTTTGTGACATAATAAAGATTATTTTATATCTGCATATTTGGAGTAAATTTCTAAAGCAATAAAATAAACAGCATGCCAAATTTTGTGTGTAGGTGTTTATGGGTATTTTATCCTGGGGAAATGGTCCATGCTTCTCATTGGATTCCCAAAGGAGTTCACAGCCCAAAAGAAGTTAAGAACAATTGGTATAACGTAAAATGAGAAGCAGAACTAGGATAACATACCAAACATATGGAAGGTACTCAAATTCGGGGGCAACTGGAGTTACTAATGCAGGAGACTGAGCAGTTCCTGTCACAGGTGTCACTGCCTGGGGGGCAATCTGGGGCTATCACAGACACTACCATACCTGTGATGGGCCCTAAGAACAGAGCTCCAGCACACTTTTATTTCAACATTTGAAAGATAGTCTCTAGGGGATGGAGCAGTGGCTTGGCGGTTACAGTGCTTGCCCGGCATGTGCGAGTACATGGGTTCAAACCCCAGCACCCACGTACACAACTAAGTGTCAAAGGAGCAAAAGCCATGTGAAAAACTCAATAAAGTTTGATTCTCTCTCTTTCTCTCTTACTGTCCTTCTCTCTTTAAAGAAAAAATTTTTTAAAAAGATAGTCTCTAATGTTTTTTTCACCTTTGATTCAATTCTACCTCTGAACCTCCCACCTATCATTTTTTTTCCTAATTGGTTCAACATAGTCTTACATACTGGAGGGAATCAAGCTTAAAATGTAGGAAGATTGGACATTTATGAAGCCAAGAATTTAAAGAGACTGAGTTACAATTTATTAAATGAAATCGTATTTATTTATGTACCCATTCCAACCATTTGTCTTCTGTGCTTTAGACATTGTACTAGATTCTGAGGAAATAGATAAATTAAAACAATAATACCAAAAATAAGTCACTGTACGTTCAGGAGCCTTCACTGCTAGAAGATAGAGACCAGCATGTGAACCCATAGGGAATGAAGCGTCAATAACAATGATAACAGTGGGTGCTCAGAAGAGGAAGGGACTGGGTTTTTAATTCTGATGCCCAAATTCTGTGCATTAAGAAAAAGAGAGCTACCCAGAAAACAGTTGTAGAGAACAGAGTGAGGATGAATTCAGGGCTTAAGGAGCCATTGTTCTAAGTGGTATCTTTTATTTAAAAGAAAAAAAATGATCTGATGTGGCAGGGATGTTGATTCAGAAAAAGAAATGCAATAGTGGTAGAAGTTCAGGCGCTAACAGGGAGGCACGTCTATGATCATTTGCCTTTCTAGAATTCTTGATATGGTATTATGTTGGTACCTATATACTATTCTTACTGGTAAGAATGGGGTGGATCCTGCTTTTCTTCAGGCATCTTGCGGTAGACTTGAACTGGAGAGAGAGTTCCTACAGATGGATATAGCTATGTAAAATAAGATGAAGTGTATTATGCTTTCAGGTTCTAATCTGTTGAACCCTAGCATCATTTGATGCTCTCTTCTGTCTCTTCACAGGTGATGGGTTCTGTCAGTTTTACTTCTAGAAGCAATGCCTTTTAAACATTTTTGACTGCCATCCATAGTTGAAGCTATATTTCATCACAGTCCAGTGCTAATCCACTATGTGTGAATATCTGCATACCTGAAGAAATTAATGAAAGTAATTAATGAATTAATGGTGTGATATGACATTTTATATTCTATTTCATTTTTCAAAAATGTTAGCGTCAAGCTATTCAAGTCATTCCAAGACCGTTAATGTGTCACAACCAGCATTTTGAAAGCTATTATTTCCATACTTTCTCCTTCCTCTCCCTTCTAGCTGGGACTTTTTAATAACTCCAAGTTATGAATTTCTTCATAGTCTCCTATTCTTGCTCTGAAATTTTATTAGCTTTGTAAATGTGCATTTCTGCATTGGTCAGGACTGCTAGAGCTGAAGTGTGGTTGTCCTTCAGAATCTGTGTACCACTATCATTTTCAATCTGAACTCATGGTTTTTTTTTCTTCTTAGTCTCTGTACCATAGTCAAATCGACTGGTCTTCAGTCCCTTAAGCAAGCACAATTATTTTTAAATATCTTCAAAGATTTGTAAAATCACAAAGCACAAGTAGTCACTTTAAGAAGTGAAACAATACAAAGATAAGTAAAGAGCGAGCTAATGCATTTTTTCCTACATTCCTCCATTCTTATGCTCTTGAAGAAACCTTTGCTGATAGTCTGGAGGTATACTTCCATAAATTTCTTTTATTTATAAAGTTCAGGTTTTATTTCAAGTGGCAACAGCATACATATCTACCTACAACTTGCTTTTTCAGTTGCAATTGGATGCCCCTTCATATGACCCCATCTCATTCTTTTTAGGAGGATCATGTAATTTTTTCACACCCATAATTTATCCATTTGTTTCTCTACTGGCAGATGATCAAGCACGTTCCATTTTTGGCATTACCAAAATAATGCATTGAAAGTCCTTATATACTATTCTTTTTATTTCAATAAGATATATTCTCAAAAGTGGGATTTCTGGTCACAGACTATATTAGTAAACTCTGAAGTTTGTTTTCAATAAACAGAGACAATTTCTCTTTTCAGTCTGTTGTGTCATTCTGCACTCCCACCCGCATTGTTTCTCCACAGCTCCACCTCCTAGCTCAGCTAGGAGCTATAAGCTGCTGCTGCTTATACATTTCATTGTGTGCAGGAGTTTCTTTGGTTTGCCAGGAATGATCCATTTCTTTTCATAGGTTCACTGGCCATTTGGATTCCTTATTCTGCCAATTGCGTGACTGAACACTTTTCTGTGGGTACACTTGTCTTTTCTAATCAATGTGTTTTGCTTGTTTATGATTATTAACCCAATTTTGTCAAATATTTCCCATTCTCTCATCTTTGATTTCATTTATGTGTCTTTTGTCTTCCAACAGTTTAAAATCTTTATGTAGTCAATTATGCTTATCTTTTCTTTGTAGCTTTTGGGTTTCGTATTTTGCCTGGGAAAATCTCACCTACTCAAGTCTTACACAAAAGGCACCCTAGAATTTTTTTAATTTAAAAATTATTTATTCTTGAGTTGTTAAGCCATCTGGAATTAATTTTTGCATAGAGTGTGGAAGAAAAATTGAACTTTACTTCTTTCCAACCAATTATACTTGCATTTTTTATTAAATAAACCCTACTTTCTCCACTGAATTATAATGTGCTCTTTGTCATAAATTAATATCATATATTTTAGTTTATTTTTGGTCTTTCTTTTCTTTTCCACTAATTTCTGTATATATTCCTATGCCAAAAGCATAATGTCCTAATTAAATAATCTTATAATAACATTTATTATCTGGAAAATCAAGTCTTTTCTTATTCTTTAATTCAAAATTTAGAGTATTTTTCTGGAACACTTTTTATTTCCTATAAACTCAGAAATAATTTTAACTAGATCTTACCCCTCATTCAAGACAAGACACTTGAATTACATTATTGTATGTGTTAAATTTTAAGTTTTAAGATAATTTTAGGGAATTTCTTATCATTGAACATTACATTTTATTCATGTGTTTGAGTCCATAACATTTAATAATAGCTTATTGATTTCTTTATAAAAAGTACCATACATTTCATGTTAAGTTCATTCTTAGGTACCTTGTAGTTTCTGTTGCTATTGTGGATGAAATTTTTATTTCACCCAGAATTATTCACACCCCTCTTTTACACCTTGTTATTGTGAATAAGCCCTAGACTCCATTGTCTTGAATCTGAGTCTTGAACGGGTTGGAGTGGCAGAGAAAAGTTGCCTCTAACTGAGGTCTAGAGAGTTTGCCTACAAATTTGTAAGTCCTCAAGGGAACCTCAAAGGTAGGAATCTGACAATTGGTGCATTTGGTTCCCAAAAGGCTTGGTCCTATCAAATTTTCAGACTTGGAGAGGATGTAAACTGGTAGGCAGAAGCATCCATAGTTCCTGAGATTGGAAAAGATCTTTATTTGTATCAAGCAGACGTGGGAGTAGAGACAGTCTTCTGCTGTTTAACAGGGGGCCATCACAGGACAACCCTCAAGAACAGAAACATCACTGACATCCACTTAACAGCCTGGCTTGTATGGATGCAGAAGGAAAACAAAAATCATAAGTAGATGAAGAAAAACTGTAATTCATTCAAGTGGCACTCACTAAAAATCACTCAGAAAGTAGAAACTATAATAGTAACAACAAATGTTGAGTGCTTATTCAATGCCCCACAAAATTTTTAAGTCCTGCTTTCAAAATAAAGAATCTCAACCTTTAGAATAATCTTAGGAGATATGTAATTATAATTATTGACATTTGACAGATGACTAAACCAATACGTTTAGTAACTTTCCCAAGAGAGCACAAAAAGAAACACAATTATTTCTTTTTTTCTTGGGGTTGGGGATTTAGCTCAGTGGCAAGCGCTTGCCTAGCATGCAGAAGGCCCCGAGTTCAGTCCTCAGCCCTGAAAAAATAAAAATAAAAAAAAGAAACACAATTATAATTCAAAAACCTATACTCTTAATCAACATGCCAAAAAATACTTCATAGCAAAATTAGTGGAAAATGCTAATATGCATATGCTACTATATTTTAGAGGAAAATTTATAGCTTTAAATAATTTTTATTCTGGTAGATATAAGTGTATAAAATACAAATGTATAAAAATAAATTATTTAGTTGCAATAACGAGAAATTAACAAAATAAACAAAAGATATGGAGATGACAGTAAGTAATGAAGAAACAAAAAGAATAAACTTGAAGTTTGCTCTTTGAAGGGCGGATAAAAACAGACATCCTTGCTGTGCCTTCTCTTTATGAAAAGTGAGTTTTAAAGAGACATGTGATTGTAGGGGTAAGGAGGTATAACCCCATATATGGAAGAGAAAGGAAATTTGGGGGGTGGAGTATATTTATGGCAATACATTTGAAATTTTAGAAAAATGGAATGGTTTTCTAGAAGAAAAAAACTAACTAAAAAATTTGACTCAAGAAGACACTAAATTCCTGAAAAGGGAAATAACCATACAGCAGGTGAAAAAGATGGTTTATAAAAGGCACCAGGACTTCCATTGACAACCAAGATGGAAGGAGCCAATGACAACTAACCTGTTCCACTGATTACAGCCGGAAACTGGACAAAATACAAAAAGCAGCCATTTAAAACTGAAAAGTAAAAAGAGGAAGACTGGAAAGAAAGGCCCAAACTTGGTGAAAAGCAGCTTAGAGAAATAAGTGTCGTTTTTCTTTTCCTTGTTCCCCCCGTGGCTTTCACTGGAGGGTGGTCTCCAGCCATGGTGGTAGACCTGCAGAGGCTCAGGAAGAAAGAAGCATTTAAAATACCACCCTCGCAGACTTAAAACCAGGAAAAGGAACCGATTCAGACAAGCAGTATGGGGAGTAAAATCCTCAGGATTTTTTCTTTTTTCCATTCTCCCTACCCCTTTGGGCAGTGGGTGGAGAAGATGCAGAATGTGAAACTTCTGAGAGAAACCCTGTCATTCTTCCCAGAGGAACTGGGAAAACAGATCCCTGTAGTCTGAGAAGTATAGGGGAAATCCCTGTTGTTTTTTCCCCTCTCTTTAATCTTTGTGCTTCGACTCAAGGGCAGGCCCCAGTCGAGAAAACAGTAGCTGCAATTTTGAGAGAAACTGCATCTTTTCAGCCATAGGACACAGAACAGGGCTCTTGAGAGAGGGGTGTGGTAAAATCCTAGACAGGAGAAAGTTGGAGAAGGGCACCTTCTAATCCTGTGCCTAAGACAAACCGAGGAGAACATGGCAAAGGTTCTGAGTATTGGACACCTCTGTAAACCACTGTCCAAGTCCCAGGCTAGCCTTGTGCAGGTCACATATGGGTAAGTCCCAAAGCAGCGCAGTGAAGGCCTCGAAACCTCACCTGTTGTTGGAACTGCCACCTTTACAAGGTAAGATAGAACGTTCAGTCTAAAACTAATCAGATTCATTGCCTTTTAAAATAGATAAAGTTATTTTTAAAAAATCAACATTTTTTCCCCAGGGGATTGAAACAGGATTCAGAATTTTACAACACAATAATCAAAATGTCTAAGATATAATCCCAAATTACTTTTCATACAAAGAATAAGGAAAATGTGACTTTCAAGAAAAGATAGTAAAATTACTTTAGCTTAATCAAAAAGATGATAATATCTCCTGTTCATTGTTCTTGAACAGCTTAGCATTAACATTAAAACGTAAATTTTAAAAAAGCCTAATCATACAATTTAATGTATAAATATAAACACAAGATTTTGAAAACCTTTAGGGAATTTGATTAAAAAAATCAAACCTAGTATTAAAATAAGAATACACTATGACCAAAGCACATTTATTGAAGAAATTTAAGGATGGTTTAAGGAAATCTAGCAACATGTAAGTCATTACATCAAAAATGTAAGCCAGGCATGGTGGCACACACCTGTCATCCCAGAGACTCAAGAGGCTGAGGCTGGAGCATTGCAAGTTCAAGGCCAGCCTCAGCAACTTAGCAAGGCTCTGAGCAACTGTCTCAAAATAAAAAAATAAAAAGGGCTGAGTATGTGGCTCAGTGGTTAAATGACCCTGGGTTAAACCCCATTAAAAAAAGAAGAAGAAGAAGAAGAAGAAGAAAGAAAGAAAAGAAAAGAGAAAACAGAAAAAAAGTTTTAAAAAAATATATCACAATCTACAAAAAAGTGGTAAAATAAACAGCACTGAAATTTATAAATTCAATAATATTATCAGAAAAAGTCAAGCATTAACTGGGGAAAAGATATACCTGAAATACAATGATCTAAATAAGGGTCAGATTAGAAAATACGGAGTATTGCATATTGACCCAGAGACATCAAAATTTCCAGTTGAACTATTGGCATTACAGTATAAGGGAAAAATGGAGAAAAATACGGTTAGAAACTTGCACCAAAGTCAGTTTCGAAAGAGATTTTAATATGTATCTGCCACCAGTCAAACATAGACTATCAGATTTTTTGACTCAGTTGTTTTCCAAGTATTAATATTTTTGGCTTGGAAAATTTTTTTATGTTGTTGATTTTTCCACTTTCAAAAGTTAAGCCCAGTAAGAGAACAGGAAAGTTGGTTGGCCCTCTCTGATAAAAACTGCTTGAGTAATTCAGAATCTTCTGTGTCTACTATTTTTTCCGAAAATTTTGTTGAAGGCTGATGGTTTCCTGGAGAGGATCTAACAGGTTTCATTAATGGGGATTTCTAATGCATTCCAGGTCTCATTTAATCTACATATTGTGACTCTGTTTTGTTGTCAATAATTAATAGAAGAGAGAATATATATGCTGACATTTTGGGTCTAAAGCAGGGATTTCGCAATATAATTAAATATCATTTGCCATATTTTTATATTTATAATACTTGCAAAAGCTAAAAACCAAGAAAATAAACAAGCAAATTTCATACTAAATGTTAAATCCTGTTGGGATAAAAAGAATGAAAAAGAAAAAGAATAGAAATAGAGAAAGAAAAAGTGGGGTGCAGAGGACTAAGAAACTGCTCGTTTCCTTTCTTCTTTTCTTCCTTTTCTCTGTCTCTCTCACATTTGTTGCGGGCATGCAGGCTGGGTTGTCGATATTGCCTGATCGTCTTGGTCAAGTTCCGAGATGAAGCACGTTCTGCATTTTGGTGTGGAGGATCACAGGGGCCCAGGACAGGAGTGCTCTACTTCTTTAGCCTACAGAGGGACATGCGTGGAGGAACTGGCAGGTGTCCCAAACCTCCTGGAACTAGCCAGATGCTGCAGGGTTGCCAGCATGCAGTTTGATAACCAGAATGAGCCAGCATAAGACTTGATTTATATAATTTAGTTCATTTCCAAGCTGATTTTGACTATTGTCATTGTGCTTTTAAAAATGTATGTTCTCTGCCCTTGGCTGCTGGGCCAAGAACAACCTGCTCCTTTCCTCTCCCAATCAAATGCCTGTGAGAGAGCTTCAGCATCATAGTGGCGTAGAGTTCTGTGTTTTTGTTTGTAATGTGACTATAATAAGAAGGAGGGAAAGTATTAATCCTTCCAGTTCCTATTGCTCAGAAGCTGAGATCCATGCTACCTGGAGATGGCCTAAAGGGTCAAAATTCCAGATGATTCTCAGGCCATCTTTCTTTCTTGTTTAAAAACTTTCTATTTGTAGTGCTGGGGATTGAACTTAGTACCTCACATGTGTTAATCAAGTGCTCAGCCACTGTGTCACATCCTTAGCCCATCTCTGTCTACACGTTAGCCATCATTACTAATGAGCTCCTTGTAAAGGTCTTACAGACAGCAGAACAGCTGTGGTCGTTATCTAATCTGCGGCCCCCTCTGCTTTCTGTCTTTCCATTGTCAGAGCCAGGCTTGTCTACAGGAGCTGTATGAATTTATGAACGGCATTTCTTGACTTGCTTCTTATTCCAGGTCACATTGTTGACTGCGATTACCAGTGGCCTCAATGTTGTATATCCCTTAGGCACTTTGGGAACCTTAATTGTCCAATTTGCTCTATGACCTGGACGATCACAGGCATCAGGATGAAACAAAAATTTTTCAGTTTTTGTAAGGAGGCAAGACTAGGTTTGAATTTAGATTAGATTTAATTTCTTTTTTATCATAATTCCAGGGTGACCTTGAGCAAGGCATTTCCACATTTTAGGTAGCTCTGTTTTCCTCTCTGGAAGATGGGTACAATACAATGATACCTAACCTTTGGAACAATAGGCAGTGTGTTCAAGCCGAGCCCAGTTCCCTTCTGCAAGGCTCCGAAAAATCCCATCAGTTCATCCTTTTGGCTGAAGATTCCCTGCCTGGGCTTAATTGTGACATCAACCCTGGCTTCTGTGTCAGCCCCTGTGCTTCTCATTATGCACTCACTTTCATGCTTTACCCACCACCTGCTTTCTAATAATTCTCAAAAATATGTTACCACTTCATATCTTCTCCCTGAGATTTAGACAGCTAAAAATCTCCACCAAAATTTCCCACGGGTACCTCCCCTTTAGAGCTTTCAAAAGGACTGCAGCAGCTCCCCTCCAACTTACTCTTTTTCTGCTTTTTATTCTTCATCTCTTTGGACTCCACCACTTTGTGTAGTATGACCCAAAGTCATGACTCTCCCTGAGCGCTACCGTCATATAAAGCACTCAGTTCCAGCAATTTACTCTCCAGCTGTCATTCAGATTTTGCTCTTCTCCCTCACAACTCCTTCTCTCTGTTTTCTTTGACCGAGCTCCTCATCTCTCATCCAGATCACAGCAATGGTCTTTTCAGCAGTGCTTCTGCCTCGTATTTGTCTCCCTCAGATCTAACTTTGCAGTTTAAGTGAGGTGCTGGAGTTGCTGCTTTGATAAGTGTCCACCGCTCTCTACTCATGGACTGATAGACACCATACTTTCCATCTTCTATCCTGTTACAAATGCAGTTCTGTTGTTCCCAACCCCCATTCATTTTCCGATATTTAGTTCCATCATCCTTTTCAGTAAGTCATCATCGACTGTCACATTCTTCCTTCTCTATCATCCCACGTTCTTTCTCTACTTACCTAGCAGGATTCAAATAAGCCGCTCATATGTCATATCATATGTCATATCATATCACCACATCCTATCATGTTGTGGTTGCCCATTGCTCTAGGAGGGCAGGGGACATGTTTCATTCACCTATAGGGTTAGCACTTGTCACAACCTAGCTCTCATGAGGAACAAGAAAATGTTTACTGAGATGAATTGAATCTGCTCAACAAATTCTACGTTAAGGACCATTTCACACAGCCAATAGTCAATAATGTGATACTAAGTAGTCTGATTCAGTATGGAAAAATCCTGTTTATAGTTATTTTTGAATCCAGATTGTCATGAAATAGCAGAAAGTATTTTAAAGTATTTTAAAATTCTCTATCCTTGACCTCTCTAATAGTCATCAATATTGGCATGAGCAAGAGATTTCTTCCCCTGTATTCATTCTGTAGCCCTTTAATATTCTAATTATGCCCAAGAGATTCTAAATTTCCCTAGATTTTTCTAGCAATGAGATTGTAACCAATGGAGGAAATGAGCTTTCCCTACTGAAATTTGAACTAATGGTTTTGGGTCAGTGATTCTATTTGTTAGGTAAGAAAGCTGAATCAGCTATTGTAAACTCATGGCCCACACATAACATTTGGTCTAGACGGTGTTGGTCCACACAGTATTCAAGAAAGTAATTTGTAATTGCAATATTTAAATATTAAAAATTTCTTATGGAAAGTATGGATTTCTGGTTTCTTGCAAGAACTCAGAAGACCCAGTAACAGTGAATCCAGAGTCCTTCATGACAATAACCAACTTGGGTTCAACTGCAAATGAGCCACTAAAAGAGCCTGAGCAGCCCACTCATGAGGACAGAGTCCGCCCCACCTCCACTCCAGTCCTTCCATCCCATACTGGCTCCTGAGGCTTTGCAATCAGCCAACCAGGTCTTAAGTGTTGACAGTGTTCTTGGAGCCAGTACTGAGGTGAGATAAATGGGAGCTTCTAGATTTTCCATAATGGCTAGAATGAGACCAGTTACTTATTCTTTTAGCATTAGAGGGTGTTCTGTTATGTTGAGACCTGGGCTCACCCGTTTGACCTCTGCCTGGCTGCTTCTGAATATTTTCTAGTCACTTGTTTTAATTAAGTAATACTTTATAATTTATTTTTATTAGAAATTAAGTGCCAGCATTATGTCTATAAAGCTGTTGACTTAATTCCTTAATTATCAGAGGATGATAAAAATCAAAGAAGCTTAAAAAATGACTGAATAATTTGACCTAATTGAAAAAATTACTATTCCTAGACAACAGAAATACCTTTCTAATGGTGTGAAAGCAATACAGTACAGCATATTTTTTACTCCAAAACAAACAGAAGTGTACTTTACAGCTACCTAAACGATGCAAAGTGGGTATAGATTTTCAAAGCATTAAATGGGGATTTATCCACCTGATCTCTATTAGTGCTAATAAGAAACACATAGCTCTGTGCTTTGAACATTTCTCCTAGGTGTTTCCCCATGAATATTTATGCAATCAGAAGTAAAATGCACAGCTAAATATAACCCACTAGATATCATTCAATTATAGCAGAGTTTAAGAATTTTCTAAATTCCAGTGTAAATGTATTTATTTAGAAGTATTTTTTAAGTGAAGGAAAATTATCCAAATGTCACACTCTAGGTAAAGATTGAATTAAAAGTTTGGAGTTAAGTATCGATCTGATGCATCTCTTTGTCCTTAATCTCCCTCAGCTTTCGTTTCCTTATCTGTAGAACAAGTATACTACCTGATCTTCCTAATCTCAGGATAGTTGTGGACCTTCAATAAGGTTGCATGTGGTAAAGTTCTTTATAAATAAAATAAAGCATTATATAAACTCCAAATTTTGCTATTGAATTAACAGATAGTTGTAACAGGTTAAATGCAAGTTTCTTTCTGTTTGTTTTTTAATTCTTTTCTTCCTCTGAATCTACATTTCCATTTCTCTCAATTTCTGGGTGTTTTTTTTTTTTCAGTATAGGAGATTGAACCCAGGGTGCTCTACCACCTAGCTTTATGTCCAGTCCTTTGTATTTTTATTTTTTAATTTTGAGACAGGGTCTCTCTAGAATACCAAAACTGACTTGGAATTTGCAATCCTCCTGCCTCAGCCTCCTGATTCACTGGGACTACAGACCTGTACCACCAAACCTGGCTCAATTCCTGTTTTCCAGAATGGCTAGAATGAGACCAGTTACTTATTTTT
>PVKS010014713.1:0-37500 GCA_004027875.1 Aplodontia rufa
TTTTTTAGAGATATTGTGGGAAGGGGAAGGGAGGGATAAGGGTGGGTAATTGAGGGGGCACTCCTTGGGTAATTGTAATATCCAGAATCTATACACATTTTATATTATTTTGTTAAAAACTTGTATGGTTGTTCAAAAATTAAAAAAAATTTTTAAAAAAAGTGTTACATGAAAGCAACAGTGATTCAGTCAACTTCCTTTTTGAAGCTCTGAATCAGTCATATTCAAATAAACAAGCATGTATAGATGACCTCTGAAGCATCCGGCACAGTAGAATGCACTGGAAAATAAACTGAACAATAAAAGATGCGTTCAGCTTGTGCACAGACCTAGAGGAAAAAAGATGATCCCCATACTGACACCAGTGAGAGGCACCAAGAAGTCTTTCTAATGGCTTAAAAAGCCATTCATAATAGCCAACTGCACACTGAATTTTTAAGGTCTTACAGTCTTAAATGTATATCTAATTGTGTGTGCATTCAAAAATTATGAAATTTATAGGAAGCTATGTTTTTCACTACTCTTCCAAGATAAATATAGCAAAATTAATTCTTGAATAATAATTAAACATTTTACTTTTCAAGTGCTTTTACATCTTTTTTTCTAATAAGAGTATACAAAAACAATGTTTCATAATTAAGAATATAGTATACTAAGAGTATAAGGACACAGTACTTGTAGCTTTTTACTAATGCATTTTCTTTGTATAAAATTAAGTACCTATTTTATTTTTAAACTTAAAACATTTGTTACAGAAGTCATAACACACTTGGATGTTGCATAATTGAGCCATATGTACTTTAGGACGAATATTGGAAAATGCTGTGCTCAATACCAATGTCTATACTACTTAAACAATGGAAGGATCAGGTAAGTAACAACATTTGGACAGCAAGTCAATATGACTATGAAAGGTCTCCAATAATGAGCAAATTCAGACCAATACACAGTTTGAGTATTTGGCCTTCTTATTGACAAAGGTTGCTTTCAATCACACTGTATCTATTACCATATCAATCATCACTCCAAATGAATACAATGCTATCATTGACAAAGACATCACTTAAGCTGAGAAAGTAAAGATGCTAAATAAGAAAATAATGAAAGGTAGGTTGCTCACTGTAGGCAAATGACAAATAATACCTGAAGAATCTATTCACAGACTGGGAAAAACATTGGGGACCAATATGAAAAAAAAATGCTTACTAGCACACAAGGACTTTGAAAGAGATGATAATTAATATCACATTGTTGTTTATTAAAGTTTATGCAACTGCCTATTTTCCTTGGTATACAAATTAAGATATGGAATCGAACTGATAAAAATGATTTACATGCAGGATTAAAATATTGGCAGCTTTATAGAGTGAAATGTCACTATTTTGCTGTACCTTCAAGTTTTACATTTCCTCCTTTGAATCCCTGTCAGCCTTCATGAACAGCAGAGAGTTTAATCAATGCTTGAGGTAGAAATAGCATAACATTAAACATCTCTTGCTAAAAATCACAATGGTGTTTAGTAAGTACTCTAAAGTAAAATGGCACACATATATACATCCTAGTTATCATATTACAAATTAAATTTTGTTCCATGCTTAAACAATATTATGGATTTAATAGAAGCTTGTTTTCACAAACTGTTTTATGGCCACTGCTTCATCCTAAGGCATATGGCTTTCAGTAAGAAATTAGAACAACAGGGAATTCAACATCTTCAATTATTATACTTGTAAGCAATTTTTAAAAAATTCTGTGATGTGAAGTACTCGGCGCAATGAGACACCGTGTGTGTGTGTGTGTGTGTGTGTGTGTGTGTATGTATGTATGTTAATATTCTGGATTTAATTTGTGATTTTATTCCATTGTAAGGAAACATCCTATTAAGATTCACATTGACTCAGACAAAGAAAAGAAAAAAGGTTGTCTTGGAATAAAGAATGTGAAATATCAATTTTATTTAATTTGTTCGATGCCAAAAAATTCCAGGAACTTAGGAAATAAAAGGAGAAAGATGGTATAAAATGACAAGGGAAATCAAGAGTGAGATTTCAAGCAGATTCAGCTGAATGGAGGGACACTGTGGAATAGCATGACACATTTGGCCATTAAGGAAAATCATACAAATGAGTGTGAGAAATGGCTGGACAATTTTATGGTAGGGGGTAGGAAGAGCGCGCAAAGTGTGGATGCATAAAGGTCACAAAGAAGGGAAATGGGAGGAAAGAGGCATACAGCAATCTACCTTTATTAGGCCAATGATTACTACTCACCTAGAAATTGCTTCTCAGACCTATAAAATATCTGGGCTTTTAAGTAAAAAGGAAATACTGTTACTACTTATGAATGTTTTAAATGATCAGGATGGATGTCCTCTTCAAAGGTTTTGAGAAAACATTTTAAATAGAAAACTAAACTCCTTTTGCTTTCAAGATAATTTCTACAGCTTAACTTTATTTTGCTGCTACAAATACAAAATTTAAAGCCTGAACTTTAAAACTTTTGTATAATAAGGGCAAATAAAAACTCAACATACAAGTCATTTTTTAAATAAATACAATTGTATTAAGTATGTATTCCTATACACGGCTTCAAAAGGCAAAGAAAAATAAGGTGATTGTCAAATACATACATTTATATATACGATCTTAGTGATATGTTTAAACAGTGATGTGATCTTTTTCTTTCATAACTTTTTTAGAAAGACAACTCTTATAATTAGCACATCAGAAATTTCATTTTGTTTCTTATTGGCATATATCTCTCTCTGCACTTCTCAAATCCTCCTTAGACACTAGATCATTGTCTCCTTGGATTGAACTATCCAAGGTAGACTAGCTTTTGACATTACTTCCTAAAATAACACTGCAGGTTTTTGCTTCAAATTCTGATACATTTTACACTTAATTTTAAATGTATTGGCAAATGTATTTTTCATGTTTCCTAGACTAAATATTATATATAGATAAGGAATATACTATTCTTCTAACCATTGGAAATAACATTAAAAATGTTCTGAGCCCTCTGTTTAACAAAAATCCAAGCCTTGATACAATAATCTATAAACCTCATTGAAAATGAAAGCAATATATTTTGTTTCATGAAGCACATTGCCCTAACACTTGAGAAAGTTTTGTGAAATCCAAAATATCATATTTGACTTCTCCTTTAAGAGGAATACATTTATTTTAAATAAAAAACAGAAAAGAAAAAACGTATAGTAAGACACATTTTGCATTTTTAACTTAGATGATTCAAACGATCAGATTACCCTCACAAATGAAATAGCATAACACAGACAGGCTGTTATCTGATGACAGACCAGAAACAGAAACCAAGACAATGGCCAGTTTCTAATCGGTGTGAAGAAATAAATTACACGTAGATCTATTTTAATTTTTGCTGTATAAAATGAAGAATTCTTGACAGTGAAATTTATTCAAAGAAGAGGTGTTGCTTAAATGTAGGAACAAATAGTAAAAATGAGTAAGAAGATAAAAACTAGCAAGAAAAAAATCCTTCTAAATAGATTCTGAAGAAAAATTGTAGCAGAGTCACAGCTGTAGGATCCTGGTCCGTCTGCATGCCCATTGAAAAGAAGCAAAGGAAGAACAACTAAGGATATTATTAAAATATGAGCAGCACTTAGCACTGTGTCTCAGAAGTATGATTCTTTTCACCTAATCGTTAGTGAAAAGCAAAAAGTAAAAGATTAATAATAGCTTCAAAGGAAGTTAAAGAACTTGGTACAATGTACTTAAAGTCCAAGAGACTCAAACTTTATTATTTGCAAATTTTTTAGTTCTGGATCAATATCCAGTTTCAATAAACTGAAAGATCTCAGAAGATTCCTAGTTCTGGCCCAAAATTTTGAACATGTGTCATATTTGTGTCTTCATTTTATGGAAGGAATACCTGAGGATCAAAAAATATTTGAAATAGTTAAAACACAGCCACTCAGGAGGCTCAGGGTAGTGTGTTCAAGGCCAATCTTTCAAACTTAGCAATACCCTGTCTCAAAATTTTTAAGAAAAATGAAAGGCCGTTGATGTAGTTCAGTGGTACAGTAGCTCTGGGTTCAGTCCGTAGTGTGCAAATAACAATAATAAACACTAACAATTAGTAGCAAAGAGCTACCAATTTTACTGCTAGTAATAGCAGCAACAATAACAATGTCATTAAAACAATAAGAGCTAAGACATGTTTGTCAGTCAGTTTTTCATGGCTACGACAAGAACACCCAACATGAACAATTTAGAGAGGAAAACGTTTGTCTCATGGTTTTAGAGATTTGATCTGTGGTGAGCTGTCCTCATGGTGCTGGGGCTCCAAATGAGGCAGAACATCAGGGCAGAAGAGCAACGTGGAGGAGCACTGTTCTGTTCACGGCAGTCAATAAGCAGATAGAGAGGGAGGGGGAACTGCCCAAAGGAAAGATGAACCTTCCAGGACCCACTTCTGATGACCTGTCCAGTGAGCCCATTCAAACTCACATGGGCTGATTAGGTTAAAGCCCTCGCGGTGTAAATATTTCACTTTTGAACATTCTTACATCAACACAGGAGCTTTTTGGAGACACCTCGTGTTCAAAGAGCAACACCATGTAACTATGTAAATACCTATTTCTTATTCATAGCAGTTTAACATGTGTCTTCAAAGAAGAAATATTACCAGATCATTGCTTTCTTTAGTTTTTACACATGAAATTTCTCGTAAGAGTCAGTTTTTCTCAAGATGCTTTGAAATTTCTTTTCTTTAGGAATTTAGTAAGAGCCGTTAATGGGGATAATATTGTAGGTATAGTTCACCAGAGAAAGTTTTTGAGTAATTTGTCTTAATTTACTCTAGTTCCTATCATTCTGTTTTGTCCAAAACAAAACAAAACAAAACAACAACAACAAAAAAAAACAAAAACAGTGCATCACTCTCATGTGATGAGGAAGGAAGAATCTTTCTGGCACTCTGTGAAGATCTAGACAACAGCCCTACGTTGATTTACACTAAAAGTGGTAAAGAGATTCATTTGCTCACTCAAGCAGTATTCATGGAAGCCCTATGCAAGGCAGTTTGCACATGTTATCCCTAAACCTCACAAGAAGCTTGTGAATAAGCTATTATCTTCATTTCACAGAGGAGGAATCTTAGGCTTAGGAGCAAGGAGCTTGCTGATAGACACAAGCTGGTTGCATGGGCACTGGGTCTGTATGACTTGAAAGCCCACACAATCTCTGCAGGCCTGCACACCTGCCAGCTCCACTGTCAATCATCTTCTGCAAGTTTCTCATCACTTAGATGATGCAATTTTCTACTGACGAAATTTTGATCCCAATTTCCACTTACATGAAAACAAATAGAAGATATTGTAGGATTAATGAGAAGTCTGAGTTACTATATATCATTGCAGATGCTTTAAAAATGAAGACGAAGAAATTTTGATAGTACTAAAATGTAGTTTTTGAACGAGTAATACAATCACTGAAATCATGTTATCATATTTCGAGATCATATGAGTATGTAATATATATGTATATGTGCCACCATTTAGTAAGGGTTTTCTTTTACCCTCAGATTTTGGTTATTTCTTTCAAGAACAGCTCAGGAAACTGCACAAGGCATTTCAAATAAATCCTGATACTCTCTAATAGACTCTGATACAAATAATTTCCAGAATTAAGTAATCTGGAAGCTTTATTTCCAGGTCCAGCCCCCACTACCCTGCCTTATCAACATTACAATTTTCTCCTATGATTTCTACTACTTCCACTAAAGTAGCCCTTATTAATACAACATTATGAATGCTTGGTTAAGTAACTGTCTTCTCAACCACACTGAACATTACTTGAGGCATTGTCCCAGATTTTTCTCCTAAGTATTTGATCCATCATCAGTGTATAAAAAAGCTTTTAGAACAATGAATTAATGAATTTTTATTTTCAAGTGGAGATACAAAGGACTAAAAGGAGGGGGAATAAAGGACCTGATTCAAATGCCTCTTGTTAATCTGTAGGCTCTTTGAGATGGGGATGTGCTTAACTCTTCAATATGGAATTAATTTCATGTGGAAATTGACTTATTAAGAATATGATAAACTCAACCAATTTGATGAAAGAAAGCATAAATAAATTTTGCCAAAATTTTATGGTCTTTGCTGATATCCAGCAATTTGCAATCATGAACTTTACAATTACTCTAAATCATCACCCTGGTTTGAGGCAGTGTAGTGATTAAAGGGCCACAATTTGGCTTTGGTATTAACTGTTTGTTCTTGGACAACACGTATAACTTCTATTTGTCCTGGTTTTCTCATCTGTAAAATATGAGAACTAATGCTATTTTATTCTTGGGATTGTTGTAAGGCTTCCTTGAGAAAGTGCATGAAAAAATATACAAAGCAGCACTTGGAAGATTGAAAACTTTCAATAACCATCAGCTATTACTATTATTATTCAATATCCATTTTTCACTCTTTCTGAGGAATCCAAATGACCCTGTCCTTGAACTATACCTGACTCATCCAATTAGTTATAAATCTTCTCTGAATAGAAGCCTGCTGTAAAGTTGACCCTAGAGAAATTCACTACTATTGTTCTTAGTGGTAGAATTTTCTACTCAGTGCTTCCCACCCAACCCTACTAATTTCAAAAGAGTCATTATAAAGTTTCAGCAAAGTTGTTCCCTTTATTAAGGAAGACATGAAGGTGGTGAACTTTTCTGTAAATGCTACGTGAATTGTTTATGTATCAAAATTATATTGGTATAAATCCATTTAACTTTAATATGAACTATGTATTTTCAAAATAAAGTATTTTAAAGTGTAGTATTGATGCTTTGAAATAATATTCAGTTTGAAAGCATGTAATGAGTTCACCCTGAACCTATAAGCAAGCTGTGATTTGAAATGAAACAAAAAAAAGTCAGCATTTCCAAGGTTATTAGAAATAGCTCAGTTTATAGATTCATTCTATTTTCTTCTACCTTCTAGGTAAATTTATACAAGATTGTCTTCCTTATAAAAATTATCAATCTAAATCCCTTGGCTGTATTTTTTGTTTGATTGGTTTGAAATAACAGGCAATATTATTTCTTTTCTTTTTAAATTGAATGATTGTTAAGTAGTTCAAAGTAAACCAAAAGTTTCTTAGACAAAAAGAAAAAGTGCATCCTTTCTTATGACTGTGTTATATTTTGGATGGGGAGACCCTGGATATCATAAAATTTTTCATCCAGAGGTCTGAGGTGTATCATGTCAACAAATTGGGATGTCTCGAATGTGTAACAGACTTTCTGGTTTTCTCATTTATTTGTATATTTGATTTTCTGTAAGCCTAATCTTATATAGAATTTATCACCAGAGGATGTAAAGAGTATTATTTTAGAGACAGTAAATGAAAATACAAGTTGCATATTCTATGCGAAGGATCCTGGATACTCATTGTAATCAGAGAACAACGACTTAAGTACACAGAATCCTTTAATGATGAAGGGAATGGAGTAAGTCATTGCCTCTTTTATTATGATGAATATTTATTCCAAACTGTCAGGGATACTTACTACACACTATGTCATGTTCATTAAACATGTTATACAGCAGTCTGTCAGAGAGAGAATCAAAAAATCTGCCTGAGAAAAATGTGCTTCACAAGCAAGAGAGTTCATCATTAATTCAAAACCAGAATACTCCATTCAAAACAATGTTGTTTTTCTGCTCCTCACCAAACACCCAACCTTCAAAATTCAGTGAGATGGCATCACATATAAAGTGGAGCATGAATAAAATCCAAAATTAGAAAATTGGAATGGGATGATTACATTTTTAATATTTGAAAAATCTTTAATATGCACAAGTTTATCAAAGCATAAATATTTTTATAGCATGTGTGGCTGGAAGATAAACAATAACTAGCCTGCATGGCTATATATGCTATTGCACAGATTACAGTGTCATTATAAAATGTTAATAGAAACAGGAAGAGTAGAAGAAAAGGAAGGGAGACAGAGGGAGGAGGAGGAAGAGGAAAAGAGGAATAGATAGAGGAAGGCAGGAAGGCAAAAACAGGTCCCCTTGAGGCCTGCATAGCAGAACCTGGGTGAGTTTTCATCACTTGTCTATGATCAGTGAAGATTAAATATTATGAGGTAACATATTTAGAAATTTGAAAGCATAAAGCTACTGGTTGTTAAATAAATTCACATTTTCAAAGCAATTCTGTTAATCTGGAATTTTTAAATACTGAGGATGTCATATTTATACTTTGGTTCTTTAACCAAGTATGATTTCTATATAGAGAAAACAGTAATTTCCTCTGCTTTCCATTTTATGGTTAACTTCTGGAGGAAAAATAGAAAATATCTGTGAGAGGTTGAAAGGCAGGCTAAACATGGTTTTTTCTTGCATGTCACAGTGGAATCCCTCAGGAGGAGCAATGATGTAATGACAGAGAGCAGTCCACCATTCTAGGGACTTCGGGGGGAAGGGGCAGGGGTTGAAGAGTCCCACGTGTGAAGAGCTATGTAATATGGCCAGTAGAGACTTAGCAACTCCTCCTTTTCTTCTTACACAAGAGTACGTGGGTTCTGGGGTTTGAACCCATGTAACTGCACAGGCCGGGCAAGCGCCGTGACCACCGAGCCACCAATCCAGCCCCCACTGAGGTTCTTTAATATCAAATAATATCTTTTCTATACAATATTAAGAATGTGGACAATAGGGCTCCTCTCCTGCTGGCTCAGCTTATGCTTCTTGTTAAAGACAAACTTGAAGTTTTTATTCTGACATTTCTCCTAGTTTACTTGAAATATATAAATATTAGAAATAAAATATTAGGAGAAAAAAATAAGGAATGTTCAAAAGAAGATTGTTCTGTGGGACCAAAAATAAACTAAAATGCAAATCTGTGAGTGGGGCTTAAGCCGCATGACTACTAGACATGGTTAATAACAGAATGAGAAACCCAGATGATTTGCTCACGGCAGCAATGAAGAATAAAGACAGTCTGGGATTAGGTTCAGTATTTGAAACTTGAGTCTGATGTAGGGCTTTCCCACTTGTGACAAGGAATTGAAATTAAAATGAAGCCACCTACTTCCACCATAAGTAAATAAGTTGTCATTTAAATCTAAAGCTGCTGTTTCTGTGAAATATCATGGGACCACATGAAAGAGTGTGCAAGGGGTGTCAACTACAGACTAGAGACAGAAAAATAGTATTTGGGACATATCATTTGGTGGCTGAATATAAACATACTTGAGAACCACTCTGGACTTGTCACTTACATGGATGCATACATTCTTGTTTTACCTAGGTTTTTGAATTATGGTTCACTTTTTGTCTCATAAATTTGCAACTTTAGTTTCAATTAAAAATCATTTATATACACATATATGGAAAATAAAGGGTTAATATCCACTTCAAACAAATAAACAAAACAAAAAAAAAATAGAAAACTTTTTTCCTGATAGCTCCTGGATGAGTTCAGGGACTTACTCCCTGTTTGCTCGATCTCCTTGTCCTTGGAGTTGGGCAGAAGTAGTGACATCTACATGCCCTGAAATGCTAAGGCGTCAATAAAATGCTCTTTACATAATGATATATGTGTTTTCCTACTTGGTCATTTGTCTTGTGCAGTTTATATTGCTAAGAATTTTGTGTATTTAAATCTATTAGCTTTATGAGTCATGCCTTTGGTGTTATGCTCAGGAACAATTTCCCTTCCTAATTAATATGAAAATATTTTCCTACATCTTTTTTGTTTGTCAGGATTTGGATGAAAATAATTTTTATGTTAGGGATGGTGTATTTTACTCCACATTGCTTTCCAGTATACTAAAAGCATCTTTTGTTCATTCATATGTCTTTTCCCATTTACTTGAAAATTACTTTTTATTACATGTTAAATTCTTAAGGATATTTTGCTTCTGCAGACTGGCTTCTTCAAACGATATGTTGATTTTTTTGCCAGAACATTTTGGACATAATTTTATTTTGTATTTTATTCATTTAATTGTTCATTTGTTACAATGAAAACACTAAAACATAAATAAAATAAAATTCACTTTCTGAAAACCATTCTATGATATTTAGACATAGATTCTGGCAGCCAATGTTGTTGCACACTGGATTCAGAACAATTTCAACATCCCAAAGAATTTCTTCATTCTGCCCTTTGTATGTTTAATTTGCATTTTCCTAATAACTAATGGTATTGAAATTCTTTCCTTGAACTCATTTACCATCCACAGTGCAACTCTAGAAAGAATCTATATAATCCTCAAGCTGTTTTTGCCAAGTAATTTTTAATTTTCTTATTATGTTATTTCGAGAGCTTTTAAAAAATACTCAAGGTATAAATTTAGTATGTGAGATAGTTGAAAGTATTTTCTCCCAGCCTGAGGCTTTTCTTTTTATTTTTTTGACAATGTCCTTTACAGAGCATGAACTTATAATGAAGCATTTTATCAACTTTTTTTGTTTAGGGATTATGCTTTTTGTGTCATTCTGAAGGTACTTTCCCTGATGTAAGGTTACAGATTTTCTTTTTTCAAGAAATTGCATGTATTTACATTTGGGTTAATTTTGAGTTAAAATTTGTATACAATTTTTTTTTGTATACATATATTTTTTTCATATGGATGTGCTTTTGATCCAGCATCATTTTTAAAAAAGAGTGTCTTTTGCCATTCCATTGTCCTTGCACTGTATAGGATTGAATGCCTTCTCGTCAGTAATTCATACAAATTTACATCTTTTTTTTTTTGAGCAACCTTACAAGATTTTAACAAAATAATATAAAATGTATATATATTCTGGATATTGCATTTGTCCCCAGGAGTGCCCCCCCAATTACCCTCCCTTATCCCTCCCTTCCCCTTCCCACTATAACTCTAAAAAAAGTATTAGATTGTAAAGCATTACATCTTATCTGGATTTAACTCATGCTACTAGACCAACTTACTCATTGTCCAGGGTCTAGTCCCCCCCTCCACAGATGAGTGGAGACAAATTTACATCTTATTCCACATTATTAATTATTTCAAATAAGATTTGGAATTGCTTATTTACATCATCCTGTACCTTAACAATCTATGTAAAATTGTGATTAAAATTACATAAAATTACAGAAATTAGCTGAGAAAATTTATGTATTTTTAAAAACTTCTTATATATTTATTAAATTTCATCCAATAATATGTTTAGTTTTCTTCATATAGACCCTCAAAACATAGTGTCAATAATTTCATATTTATGTTATCATGAAAGTAATATATTTTATTATATTCCAAATGATCCTTTCTATTCCATAGTGAAAAGGATTTTGTATGTTTGCTTTTAATCTTCCTACTTTTTATAACTTATTATTTCTAAAAGGTTTTTAGTTTATTCCCTTGGTTACTCCTGATGTCCATTATATACAGATAAAAATTATTTGTCTTCTTATTCCATGCTTGTAATTTTCTTTTATTCCAGAATACTGACATCAGGCATCTTGATTTTAAGTGAGGATGTTAATTTTCCTCTTAATGCTTATTCCACTGTTAAGTTCAGGTAGGTAGCCTTTATCATTTGAAGGAATTATCTTCTATTCATGACTTAAAAGGTGTTTTCCTTTTTTTTTTATCAGGAATCAAGGCAAATCTTATCCAAAGTCTTTTACATACTGATAGAATATTATACTTTCAGCAGTATCCTATAGATGTTATTTTGTGTTATAGATATTTGGTACTTATTACAGAACACAACTGCAATTTAATACAAGTCCTTCTAGAGGAAACTATTTAAAATTCCAAACAATAAATTGATGCATAAATTATGAATTAAGAATATTCATATCTACTCTTAAAGCAGAAACATTCCACAGAATTTTTGTCACTTGTCTCATTTCTCTTCATGTGTTTTATAATTATTTGTCATATTTCTCTGAAATCATAACAAAGCATTAGGACTGAGAAGAAATATATCACATATGCATTGTGGTTTATGTAACCAAGCAGCAACTCTAACCTGAGTCGTACTCCTATCCTCTGCCCAAGGGCACCAGCCCAAAGTCCTCCTAGACCCTATCCTTTTCAACTAAAGCACTCCAAGATTTAAAACCTTCAGTTTAGACAAATTTAGACCCTAAACGAGGTGTCTGACCATTCTCTCTCTCATTCCTTCCTTCTAGTCTTTTCTCTTTCCTTCCCTATTATTGTTCATATATAAGTGGTTTCACAACTGAAGTCTTATCTTCCCTTCACACAACACAGAAGGTCTAAGATCAAAGCAGCATTGGTCTAACAGATGCATAAATCTAAAACCAGCTGAGGCTTACAATGCTATCTCATTACCAATAGTTGTTTAAAGGTACCCAGAATCAAATTGAGGACGTTAAAAGTCTACCTGGAGAAGTCTAGGTCAGAGATGCCCACTGTATGCTCTAAGAGTTTCCTAGGGAGTATCATGCCCAAAGGGTAATGCAGACTGTTGGACAAGTATCACAGACTAACATTTATTTAAAGTTTATTTGCTGGGATCATTCTCACCACTTACTATGTTTATTCATGTAATTTCAACGACTATATGAACTTCAAAGTAGAAACTGTTTAAAAACTCTTATTTTACAACTGAAAATAATAGGACCCTGAGAAATAATTTATTCAAGTTTGCATAGAAAATAAATGTTACAGGACATTAGGGGCCAAATTGTTTCATTCTGGAGGTTGTAAGTGTAATCAATAGGCTAATGGCCTTTAAGTGATTAAACAGATTGGTGGACATAGAATCCTAGTGATATCTGAAGTCAAATTCTGTGGAACTGGAGTTACTAGTAAACTCCATAGAGACAAATATAGGACCACTGGAGAATCCTCACCAGTTCTTAGAATGTCCAAATTCGCAGCCTCCATTTCAAAATTATATCTCAGCCTTACTGAGAATGCTCACATCAGCAGAGTAACAGGAAAATTACATGATCCCAACAGGAAGAAAAGATATTTCTAAGAAAAAAAAATCTTGAAGAAAATAGCCTGAAATAGCTGGATTTGATGATGTTCCTAAATAACTCAGAAATCTAATGATTGTTCCCAAACTCGAGTGCCAAAGAGATGGTCAACCTCCTTAGAACTTATGTGTTTGTTTTTTAACCTGAAACAATAATTAATTTGTCAAAATATAACTCAAAAATCAAAGAGATAGTGACTTCAAAGGACAACGAAGACAAAACTCTATGGTAAAATTAGCTACAGTTTCAGAATATCTAAAATGATCAGAGTACATGGCAAATGTTTGTCCCAAAGACTACAATTACGTGCTTATTTATTTTGGCAGTAGTGGAGATGGAACCTAGGGCCTACACACACGCTAGTCAAGCACTCTTATCACTGAACCCTGTAATTGTTTTTAGAACTTTTATCTTCACAGTGTAATCATTGAGTCTGAATTTGGTAAATTGGCTGTTATAATTTCCAAACACTTTCTAATCTAAATATAGTAATGTGTTTTTTTTCCTCAGATTCAGAATCAAATCTATAGGTGGGATTAATATGCTCATTTAAAGATGAACTCAAGATTTCTCAGGTCTCAAGGGGTAAGAAACAAATTGAAGCAAATAGCTTTTATTTATTCAAAAGGTATCAAAATTATATTTGGGATTCCCTGCATTGTGAAATTTGGACCCATCTCTCCTCTCTACCCAGCATATTCCTCTCTCCAAGCTAGTTTTTCACAGTTCTTTTAACTGATGTTCATAGGAAACACTATTAACATTTCTTCACCTTCCTGGATGTTTCCCTGGGAACACACACCAATAACTGACCATTCGTCTCACCAGAAGATTATATATTAAATCTTTCTCTCTCTACACTTTGTTTCCACAAATAGTTATACAGGTCTTATTGATATGTTTCTTGGAGTTAATGTGAATTAAAAATGAAATAATACGTTAGTGTATTAAAATTATGCAATGGTATATTGTGCATACTACTATTAATATTATTAGAACAGGTATATTTGAAGTTTAATACTATTTCCCAAATTATCCATAGTCATATTTTTTCTCTTGCTAATATATTTTCTAATAATGTATACATTTTTACTTTCTTCAGAAGAACTCTAAGTATTACATTAACATTTTATATGGTGCACAGACTGAATGTATGTCGTACTATCACTAATTTGCAAATAGAAAAAGACATGAAGTAGAAACCATTTGGTAAATTAATGAAACACTTAACAATTATACAGATTTTGTGACTCCAGATCAGTACATTAAGGTTTTTGATTCACTTATCTTTAATTCATGTGTAGTTCATTGATGCAAATGTTTTGTCTATGACATTACTATTGAATCAAGCATACACTCCATTAAAATCTCCATGTGACCTTAGGGCCTTATGTGACTTTTTAACTTAACTCAGTGATATTAATGATGGAGCACATATTCCCATTTCCTGTAAATTTTTAGAATCCTTTCATACCGTTACTTCAAAAAATGATTGTTCACTAGCTCCTGGTGGCAACTTTTAGTAGAAAGAAAACTCAGGTAGTATTTATTTGCCTATTTAATTTACCTGATTAACTTAGATAATTTTATGATTTATGATTAGTTCAAACTAAGATGTATCATAAGTATATATATAAAGAATGAGACCAAATAACACAAAGAAAATGAGTCATTATTGCTAAAATTACATTAATCCATATATTTCTAGATGTTTGCCCGTATATACTTTATATGCTTTAGTCTACTTTCTTACTTAACAATGCAGCATTAACATTTCCTAAATTAATACATGTATTTCTTCAAATTCATTTTTATTAATCTCTAGTATTTCAATATCTAAGTGAATTACACTTTTCACAGTTGTTCTCTATTGAAGGACCTCTAGATTATTTCTCATTACATTTATTAAACAATACAATAGTAACTATATTTGTGCTGACATCATTCTTCTATCTTTAACCAGCATTTTAGCATTTTCTTGGAATAGGATATTAAAATTGGAACTTCAGAGTTCATAAGGTATTAGATATATGTTGAAAATCATTTAATAGAATGGTTCTATGAATCCTATTCATTGACTTCACACAATCATCTTGTTCCTAGACAGGGCTGGGTGTAGTTATTTTTAAGTTAAATGTCCGCCAACTTATTATTTTCTGGAAAGTTTCATGCTCTTTTGTAGTGGTGTATTTTTAAATATTTTTATTGGCTATTTTATATGTTCTTTTGCATAGTCTTCATTTTCATTTTATATTCTGAGATTTTCATTTTTTGGTCTTCAAGTCTTCAAGAATATTATCTTTATGTTTAGATTTTTAAATATATTTTTGAATTTATAATTTTACCATGTGGAAATTTTATGTTTGGTTTATAGTTTTTCTTTCCTTTTTCATGACAAAATATATTAAGATGTGTATAATCAAATTGATTTTTCAATGCAAGATTTTTTCCTTAGTTGTAATTTTTAACATTTTTCCTCAACAAAAAAATGATATATGTGTACATACATGTGAGTAATTTTAGCCCTCTTAGCCTATTGTTTAATATGTTTAGAATTGTTTTTCATTTATGATAATCAACATCATAATAATAATGTCATAATTTTTGTTTAAAAAGTTTATATTTGTGAAATAATCTATCCTACAGATTTGAATTATAATATTTATATTTATGTATTAAGGAAAATCTATGAAATTTATCTTGTAATGCATTTAGTCTCTTTTTAAATCAAAACCAAATTATTTTAAATAAGCTGTATATAGTAATATTGAATAGGATAAATTTACCTTATTCCATTTTTTTAATTTGATAGTGTCTGATTATGTTGTAGAAGTTGTTCAGGCTGGCCTATGTTGACCAAGCAAGTTTATTGCCTTAATCTCCTGCATAACATATGCATGCCACCTTGCTTAGCTTCAACTTTTCTAAAATAAAACTGAAAATTGTGCAGAACTGTAAAGCAAATCTTACTGCTATTTCATAAAGAGTATATTAATATCATGTATTATTTCTGAATGAAATGGATCATTACAATATTTTCTTCCAAATATTGATGTATAATTTATTCTTAGTTATTCATGCATTTTTTGTGGCTCTAAGTGTTTGAAGTCTTGAACACAAGTTAGTTTCTCAGTTTGGATAAATATACTATGTTTACATAAGATGTGAAAGCCTAAGAAACTGGACAAAGAATATGTGGAAAGTCAGTTCTATATTTACAATTTTATATAAATATAAATTATTCCAAAATACAATGTGTAATAAAATTGTTTTGTTGATACTGCTGTTTATCTATTTGAAGAATGCTTCCACCCCAATTCACTGGGCTACTGGCTAGTTTCATATTTGTGGAAGCTAATGAGCTACCCGCCTAGAGTTATATAATTACTGTTTTCAGAAACAGATATCATTGGTAAGAAATAAATGATCCCTGAGTGAAAGATGTCTCTTTAAGTGCTTTCTTTGCTTCCTATTGTCCTCCTCCTCCCCTAAGACACTTACACAGGGGTATGGATGTTCAGGATGTAAGAAATGTGAGGGAAGTCCTATCTTAATTATCTCAATCCATTTGTGCTGTTATAAAAGAATTACATGGATTTGGTAGCTTATAAAGGATAGAAATTTATTAACTCATAGTTCCAGAGCACAAGAAGTCCAAGATCAGGGGGCCAGCAGCTGGTGTGGGCCTTCTTTCTGGGCTGTTCTCTCATAGCAGAACATGAAAGGGCCAGGAAGGACAAACAGTGTGTCCTCATATGGCTGAAGTGTGGAAAGAAACCAAAGAGCTAAATAGAAACTTCTCATCAGAGGACACTGATCAAGCCAATGAATACATGAGAAAGTGCTCTAAATCACTAGTAATCAGAGAAATGCAAATGAAAACCACATTAAGATATCACCTTACACCAGTCAGAATGGCAAAGATGAAGAAAATAAACAATAATAGATGCTGGAGAGGCTGTGGAGAGATAGGCACACTAACACACTGTTGGTGGAGCTGCAGACTGGTACAGCCCCTCTGGAAAGCAGTGTGGAGAATCCTCAAAAAATTAGAGATGAGCCCACCATACGACCCTGCTATTCCACTCCTGGGTATTTTTCCAGGGGATTTAGAATCAGCACATTATAGTGACACAGCAAAATCTATGTTCATAGAAGCTCAATTTACTATTTCTAGACTATGGAAATAACCCAGATGTCCCTCACTGGATGAATGGATCCAAAAACTGTGGTACATATATACCATGGAATTTTACACAGCAATTAGAAACAATGATATTGCAGCCTTTGAAGGTAAATGGATGGCTATGGAAGAAATTATGCTGAGTGAAATCAGCTTAACCCAGAGAACCAAGGGTAGAATGTCTCCACTCATCTGCAGAGGCTGGAACTAGACCCTGGCCATTGAGAAAGGAGGCCTATTATCATGTGTTAAATACAGATAAGGTGTAATGTTATACAGCCTATACTTTTTTAGAGATATTGTGGGTAAGGGAAGGGAGGGATAAGGGTGGGAAATTGTGGGGGGCACTCCTAGGGATAAATCTAGTATACAGAAACTATACACATTTTATATTATTTTGTTAAAAATTTCTATGGTTGTTCAAAAATTAAAATTAAAATTAAAAATAATGAAAAAAAAAAAGAAAGTAAACTGGCTCCTACAAGCCCACTGTATATAAAGACATTGATGTGTTCCTGAGAGCTAAATCCACTCTTGCATGGCCACCTTTATAATGCAATACCATTAAGTTGATCATGAGGATTGTGCCCTTATGATCTACACTTTCTCAAGGGCCCCACCTCACTCAACACTGTGGCAATGAGGATTAAAGTTTTAACACTTGAGATTGGGAGTGGACAAAATCATTCAAACCATAGCACTGGTGATTACAAGGGGGTGTGCTGCCAACACCACACCCAGATCCAATGAGCAGACGTGGCGGCACAGGCCTAGACCTTGCCTGCTGGATGAATAAAGAAATAATTACCACAAGTCTCCACAGGGGCCTAGTGGACACAGTGCCATTGTTCTAGATGCTAGATGAAATAAGTCCTGCAAATAAGTTGTCATCACCCTTATCTAGACAGTGACACCATCATATAATATAGCTGCAAAAAGAGTAGCCATAGAGACAGGCCTTCTGTACTGATTCTGGCACTTGGTAGATGTATACCATGTGCAAGTTGTCCAATGTCTCTAAATCTTTTTTTACTTCATCAGCGAAAGGGATTGGCTCTTTCACATCTCTGTACCTTTGTCCCACATTTATTTGTATCTTAATCTTGTCAAACTGGATAGTGAATGATTCCAGTATAAATACAAGGAGACAATGAGGTAGCCATTGTCATAGATGCTGGCTAGTTTCACTTTCACTCACTAGACTGAGGTATTTGCTTTTATTTTATTAATTTTGCTTTTAACAACTGTGATCATCAACTAGGTCTACCAAGAGCTTAGCAAATATTTAACAAAGGAATTTCCATCACAGCAAGTGTAGCTTTACACATTCTTAAGAGACTGAGGTTCTTTACCACATGAGAAATGCTCTGACCTTTTTCTACTACCTGAGAATTCTTAGTGTCTTTGAAAAATTCCACTTGTTGTTTGAGAGAATATAAAGGACAAGGTGTATGTCTGCACAAGAAATGGAGGGGAGAAAAGAAGCTATCTCCTTTTCTCATTCCTGCACTTTCTACCCTTAACATAGAGAAATGCATGCATTCAGTTGAGTCGTCAAAGTGGAAAGGTCTGCAGATTCTCTAAGGAATATGCATGTGCCCTTGGGAATGTATCTACAAAGTAAGAATAGTTTGATATTGTGATCTTCACCCAGAATGACTGAGGCTGAGAGCATGTTTACCAAGTCCAACAACTAATTCATTTGAAAAGGACAGAATAACCACAACATACAAACGAAATGCAGGGCACCCTCTGGGCTTATGGGTTGTGGATTCCTATTTGGGTATTTATTATCAACATGACATGTGTTGGCATAATTGATGCTCCTCTGGGTTGCTTCAGACCCATTTGCTGCGTTCTCTTAACTGGTAGAGGCATCTGAATGGCCCTTGGCTGGGAACACACATGCTCTGCTAAAAGGACAGGTTAGCAAATTCAAGAAAGGTGTGAAAACAAACCAGTTCCTAATATGGATCTCCTCACTGATATAATCAGTTATAAAAGATTTGGGAGAAGCAAAATGAGACCTTTGAATTGTCCTGAGTTATTTTGCTTTAGAAGGAAAAAAAAATGGAAACTTTTGTTTGCCCTATTCCAGATATTTTATAAATTTCATCCTCCAAGAAAACAATATATATATGTTCACATAATAGAAATATTAATTGTTGTGAAATTCGACGTGGAACAATGTGAATATGCAAATAAACATATGATTTGAGTATATCTTCTGGGAGTTCTTTGTACATCAGTGTTAAGAAGACCTAATGTTAGTAACAATGCAAACATGAAAAACATCCAGACAGCGTTGACAGTTGCCCAGAGAAATCTCTGATCTTCAGATTCCTCTGTGTCAGAAACTAAACATTATGTTGAAGGACATAGAATTCATATGCACAAAACATGTTGAGGAAACCTTGTTTCAGATGTTTAGATTCCCTCTATCACGTAAAACATGTGGTTGCCAATTGTTCTTAAAATTAAATACCATAGTAACTAGCACAAGTTGGAAAAGCAGCAACATGGGAATACATAATTAGCAGTTAGAAAAGCATAACGGACATTATTTTACTTCTGCCTAAGGGCTGGGGTATAGACAAAATTATTCTGGGTCAATAATGAAATGTGGGTTTTGGTGATGGTGTTTTTCAGAGGAGTCACTCGGATAAACAGACAGAGCCATCTGAGATTTTTGAGCCATACTTATCCAACTTTTTGAACATTGTTTTCTGGTAGTGTATGTGTGTGCATGTGTATATATTTGTGAATTGGTTAAACTATTATCCAAACTATATGAAAAGGTGATTTCAATTGAAAATACTACAAAAAAGTGACTCATTATATTAAATGCGGGTTCTTTACATAGCATCTCTTTACGGTATACATTCTTGAAACCCTGTCTTGTGAAGCTAAAGAATGATACAATTTCAAATGTAAAAGGAAGTTTAAAAACTAGGTTAGAAATTTTAATCAAATTTTGTCAGACTAAAATCATAATCTGTCTTGTTTAGTTGCTTAAATTTTATACAAAATTAACTTTAAAATAGTTTGAAAATTCTAAATCAGTTTGTAAATTACCATTTGGTAAATCAGACCTTTAAAGAGTATACCTTAAAATAAACAGTCTTGTTACAAAGGGAGTCAAGTAGAGTCAGTTAATTTCCTCTTAACATACTGCTGAAATTACTGAGATATCTATTCCTTTTCCTCTCCCTTTCTCTTCCTTTTATAATATTCCCGTTCACCATTAAACTGAGCATAAAGTGCATTTTCATGCTGGTATTGCATTAGAGGGGGAGAAATATTTCTTAGTTTTGAAATGTTGACAAGTAGAAGATCAGAAATGTCTTTTTCATTTACCGATAAGTTAATCATCTTTTATCCTTAACCACCTCATAGGTCATTTTACACTGTAATTTTGTGGATTATATAAGAGAAAGTGCTCCTTGTGATTGAAATTAAGATGTCTTTTTTTTAGAAGTACTGAAGTTTATAATATTTACATAAGACTGCATAATTTATAGTCTTTTAGTTTAGAAAACATGTTTAATTTTATCTGAAATAATTTTATCTGAAAAAGAAAAAGTATTTTCTTGATGCTAAACAAACACAAAGCCCCCTTAGTGCGTAGCTAACATGATATTTAGTGCATTAGCTTTCACTGGTGTTCTGGGGCACTTATTTCCCAGGATCCTTCATCCGCTCCACATACTGGGATCTGACTACAAAAGGGCTTGAAGCATTGCTTTTGCCTATCCTGCTTCCAGAACTTACTCCGGTTTTGTAATCCACATTGGAGGATCTTGCTATTCTAGATATGACTTAAAAGGAATACCTGGAAGAGTTGCAAAGGAGTAGTGCAAGAAGATGGATTTCAGAATCATCATTTGACTCAGATTCACAATGTGTGTAAAAGCAGCGATCAGTCTAAGGAAAACAAGAAAACACTCTAAGGTGATCTGTGGATGGTCTGTTTTGCTTTTCATTGGGTATTTTCTGATCATCTTATGAATTTAACTGCTAACATCTCAGAGATGGAGGATTTTTGTCTATTCCAATTCACATTAGATATTAGACATTATGCATTGAACCTTAGAACTTTAACTTTTTCATAACACAGTACAACTCTTTATCCAACATCAAATCATCAGGGAAGACAGTGTCCTCTACCATGCGGTCTCCTGCTCCACTGAGATGGCTCCTTCCCTTCATTTTAGTCATAAATCAGCACATATTCAGAGGAGTCCAGTGTGTTCCGTTCAGGCCTCTGTGTCCCTACCCCATGGCTGGAAGTTCCATCAGCTATCAATATTTCCAATGCTCAAGTCCTCTGTCCTCTGATTACTAATTCTAAACAACTTATTGTACTTTTATTAGGGTTGCAACCTTTGATCAATGGAAAAATCTCATTTATAATTCTCTTTGCCATTAAGCAATCTTATTAACATACTAAACCATTCAAATCTCTGGCTTAATAAAATCCTGTGGATATTTGATCTGCTAAAAAGGATACAGATAATATGTGTATTTTTATCTAGCTTAAATAGTTAGTGATCAATGTTGTAATTTTTGAAACCACAGGCAAAATATGTTTAGAAAATCCATGTTGTCTATATAGGGGGCACTTTTTCATCTTTAAAATCTAATTCTTTTCCTTCCTAGTCTCTACCCTCATTATAACTGATAATTCTCTTTGTACTAAATCTGGGGGGGTCTTCTATATGGTGATATTGAGGAACTTTTAACACAAATTGGAATTTTTGATTAATCTGTTTATATGTTATACTAGATAATGAGCATATTGGATGAAATATATTTCACTCTTGGAATATAGTAAGCATCACACAAAAAGTCTATAGAATGGAATAACTAATGGATCACATCTATTTGGCTATTAGACATGATTAATTAAAAGATACTGAAGTCTAAAACACTTCATTTAAAAAAATCTTTCAAATTCTAAAATTATTGTAGGAGTAGATGCAATGTTGAATTTTTTCTCCTGACAATAATCACCAAAAACAAATCTTTAATATTATGTGAATGGTTAAAGAAGCTGAAATGAATGGTAATGCTCTTTTTCATTTTTATTCCTTTTATTTGTAAACTAATTGATACTAAAATATACTCTAAGTTGTGACATTATTTTCTGTTTTCAGATAAATATGTTGTATGTAAGCTAAGAGTTAACATTAAGGACAAAAGATAAACCTTGAAGTTGCAAAGCATTAAATTAAAGGCACTAGAATAAATGTTTTCTTTGACAATTATGAACGTTTTCCCAATATTATAAAAAAATGAAAGGCTCATTGTTACATTGTTAAAATAAATTATTTCATAAAGGTGTATTTTGGTCTGGCACTTGCAAATGATTTTAAAAAATTATTGTTATACATGATCTTATTTTGTTTTGAAACCTATTTATATGGAAATCAAAAAACATACTCCTAAGCACCATTTGGTTCCTTTGTACAAATACCAAGTTACCTCCACACAGGACAAAAATAACTGCCTATTTACCCTGCAATTATGTGATACTTAACCTTATAATTAAAGGAACAACAGTTGCCACATACACAAAGTGCACTTACAGGAAGTAAGTGCACTATAAAATAAAGCAATTACTGAAATAAACTATATAATTAAAAATCTCTTAAGGCAGCAACAAGGCTTGCCTAGCTAATTCTGAAAGTACTAGGATAGTTACTCCAGATGCATTATCCTGTAGTTTACAAAGAATAGCAAATGTATCTTTTTCAGAAGCCTATTCTCTGGAAAAGAACACAAACAAGCTAAAACCTTTTAATTTGTTCCCAGGACTGGTACACCCACCCTGTTTGGGGACAGGCTGAAGTTGGAAGGGCATTTTGAACACTAATGACCAAATGTATTTTTGATAATAAGTGATGATTCAAAGCAGACCTAGCCCTTGGCATTGAGAGAAACAATGTCTCTTTTTAAAGACTCCTCCCAGTAAGTACTGAGTCACTTCTCCACAGAAACCCTGTGTAGCTGGGGAGATGTTTCACTTTCAGAGTGCCACATGTTTACTTTCATCTATACTTTCTTAAAAGGTTATTAAACAATTGGGTAAAAATCAGGAAGGACTTGGATAGGGTTCCCACTGACTTAGTGTAGCTATTTCTCCAGCAATTCCTGAAGTTTCTATCCTAATTTTTATTTACCTTTTCTGTAACTTTTTAATTTCATACTTTTTGGCAGGGAGAGGATAAGATCTTATAAGGGATTAATAATATATTTTATATCACAAGGCAGAGAGTTCTCAAGTATGACTTCCAGGTTTTTGACTTATGCAACCACATAGATGGAAGGACCATTTACTGAGATTAAAAATCACTGGAGAAAAAAAAATCAGGTCAGTGTGGAATATGATGTGTTTAATTTTGGACAGGTCAGATTTGAGACTGTTTTGGAATTTACATGTTTTATCATTATATAGATGATTAGACCTCTGGGAACTCTGAGGATAGATCAAGGGTAAGAGAGGGTAATTGAAGTCCTAAGTACAGGCCACCTTTTCTAGGGGAAGAACTAATTTTAATAAAAGAACAGTTTTAGAATCAAGGTTGAAGAACACACAAAAGAAAGGTACAAGGTTGAAGGAGATGAGATAGCAATGGTGGCACATAACCAGCTGGGTAGGAAGAGACACCAGAGAATTGGAGGTCAAAATGCCAAGGAAAGAGACTTTTTCAGTGAGATAGCTAACAATATTAAAAACCACTGAGACATGAAGCGGCATGGGAACTGAAAAACATCCATTGTCTGTAGTATAACAGAGCATGCTCATGACAATAAAAGAGTCACCAAGGATGGTAAAGCTTTCCAATGTTTATGTGAATCTGGGGAATTGTTTTTTTAAATCAAATGACTATAAAGACACTACTTTCGTGGTAATTGTCCACTTAGTATTACACGACTGATAAAACAGATAATGTACTCTCATCTAAGGCACATTTTTGAAGGAATCTCTGTTTAACAACATCCATTTGAAAATGGAATAGATATGTATTTGAACCACATAATTTATTCAGATTTTTTTAGATTTAACATGAAGTTTTCTTCCAATTGCCATAACATTGTAGTAAATTGTCCTTGAATCACAACTTTTAGACCGACTTTATTTAATTTATTTTAATATATTTTACAGATAAGCAGAAAAATGTCTCATCTTTTTAAAATTGTGTATTCAATATGTATTTTAAAACTTTTTTATTTTACCCTCATGTAAAAAGACAAATGAAAGAAAAATAAATGTTTTTCCCTTTGAAGATTTCGAAACCCCATCATTATTTGTATACTTTTTTGTCATTGACCTCTTAGGAAACTAGTAAATCCTTGCATTTTTTAAATATTCCTATATTTCAAGAAGTTCTCTTTGTGTGTGTGGAAAATGGAACACTACACCTTGATCCTAATGATATCTCTTTCAAAACATCACACAGAACCTATGGATTTGATACATACTTGCTAAATTAGACAGTAGAAATAAGAGACTGGGTCCATTTCTTCCAGTAAACACACATAATTGCATTTAAGTTAATTTAACATGTGTTGTGAGTTTGGCTGATGCAATGCCTTGAAGTAGCCTACCCAGAATCCCACGATATACTTGTTAATCCCTAAGTATTCCTCTGTGTCCTACTATGTGCAAGTGCTATGAAAAAGAAAAGCATAACTCCTGTCTTCTCTGAGGTAAGATCATAGACATGTGCCCTGTTATAACAAAACTGGAAGGAAATGATTACTTCTTCTTATTTTATAGAAAGAATAAATTTCCTTCAGTACTTTTGAAATTTATAGATTTTATTTCCTTTTTTGTTATTCTGTCTTACATTTTTATGGTTTTCTTTTCATTCTTTAGTTCAAATTTTAAAATCAACTATAACTTTCAAGAGGCATAAAATAGCAGAGATTTTTTTTTTCTCTATACTTTTGCTGGACTCTATATGCCAATGAACATTGTTGGGAATGGGAAGGGGGATGGCAATGTTCTTCTAATGAGAGACTCTTTTTCTTCCTGCTATAGCAGCCAGGTGGGGTGGTATAGCACTCACAAACTCCAAAAATCAAATTCATGGATGCATATAGCAAAACGACAAGGAAAGAGTTTATTTAAACAAAACAAATAAGGCAAAACAAAACTTTCAGTGTGCTGGGAGGGAGCCTGTGTGCGTTGCCTAGGGGTTTATATGGGCCTTTTAGCCGTGAGAAAGCTCCTTCTCTCCTCACTCCCACGGTGGGCATTTGGTGTCCTCAAGTCACACAAGCAGCCATTGGTCCAATCAGGTTACTATGGTACTCTTTGTCCTTTTATTTTCTTTGGGAGAGGGCCTGTGCTCTGGGGCTCAGATGTCTCAATAGGGCCAAGTTTCTCCAGCCCACATCTGTGTGAATTTTCTGCTCTGTTACCCAGGGAGCTGACTTAGGTGGGACCTGGTTCCCAATGCCTGCCCAAGCTCTTTCTCCTACGTCAGTGCCCTCTTGTTCTACCAGTTGTGCCTCTCCCAGCCAAGGAGGTAAATGAAGTAAGTTAGGTCATCCATGAGTCAGGGAAAGAAAATTCTCTGAGCTCCCTGCTGCACTTGTCTCTGTGGTTTCTCTTAGGTTCCAAGACAGCACCAAGAGCAGAGGTCCTGCACTGCTGATCCATGCTGTTAATTTACAGAGATATCTGCACAGCCCCTGTTGGATCAGCACTAACTGCACCGGTACATTTGTTTTACGTTATGAATCACTGTTAGGAATTGTAGTCCCACACAAGCGCTATGCCTTTCCATATGGTGTTCATGAAGATGGACAAAGCTTAACTGCTCATTCTGTCTTTTATTGGGTTCCATATTCAAACAGGAAAAAGGGAAAAAATAAATTATTTGCTGTCTCCTCTACTTGTAGAATCTGGTCTCCTTTTTGGGAAGTTGAACTCCTCTTTCCAAATGAGTTTTGCTTTGTTCTCCCCCCTCTCCTATCTTTTAAACACCAATCCTTATTTAACTTTACAAACGGTATGTTTTCTTTCTCAAAGTTTTCTAAAAAAAATTTTTTTAAGAGAGAAGGACAGTGAGAGAGAGAGAGACAGACAGACAGACAGAAGCAATTTTTATTGAGTTTTTCACATGGCTTTTGTTGCTCGACACTTGTTGTGTATGTGGGTGCTGGGGTTTGAACCCATGTACTCGTGCATGCTGGGCAAGCACCATAACTGCCGAGCCACCGCTCCAGCCCCCTCGCAAAGATTTTTTACATGATTTATATTTGTATTTTTTCTCTCTTTAATGGTAAACCAAGGTGTTTTTTCTTTGACTATACTATTTTGAAAACAACAAAATATTGTATACAATCATTTTTTTTAAATAGAAAAAAGGCAATAAATTTAGATTTTAAGTGTCCGTTAAAAATGTTGTGGCTTATTCATAATTATAAGCAATAAAATTATGAATATTAGCTAGATAGGAAGAATAATAGGACAAGAAGAATAAAAACAATGTTGACATGTTTTATTAAGGAAATAGAACAATCACATACAAACACAATAGTATGACAAAATATATTTATTGGCAAAGAAGAATAAAGAGTAAGAATTTTAAAAATTTGACTCAATTCTGACAAATTTCATTAGGTAATTTGGGGAGATTCAATTTTTTTGGTAAAAAATTTAATTTTTGTGTTTCACAAAATATTATTCTTATAATTTGTGACTACATATGAAATAGTAGATTTTCTATTTTCTCCTCTCCTTTTTTAAGATATAAAAGTGCATTTTTTTCAAGGAAAAGAGTGACATGAAGTTTAAAATATTTGAATACAGGCATGTTTAATATGAGATATTCTTTTCAGTTTTTTATGTAGCTTAGTTTTAAAATTTAATAAATGGAGGTAATGATTGTCATTTACCTTTACAGAGCAGAATGTGTATAGATCTCATTTGAAATGGAATCTCACTCAGCAAATACATTGAATGAAGTACCTGATTCACATCAGGCCTTTTTAATGTGGGCTAAAGAGTTGATTAACACAAAGTTCTAGTCCTTAAGAAACTTAAATATTTAGGGGAAGTGTTTGCATGTGTTTCTCAAAAAACGGAAAAAAAAATTAAAGCATCATTAGTTTTGCAAACAAATATCTTTAAGAGTTCATCATAAAAAGATGTGCCTTTCTACCGTAGAAAATAAAAGAATTTCCTAAAGGGATAGGTATTCCAAATTGCAAGGATGTTTAAACAAGTACAATCAGGGAACAAAGAAAGATATGCAAAAATATTCAGGACATTTGATTTATCAAACAGTAAGGCACTGGTAAACAAAGATGGGTTATATAGTGGGATAGTGGGTGTGGAATGAAGGCAGAAGACAAACTGAGAGTCCTAGATATAAATACAGCCATAAAAGAAAAGAAAGAACAGCATACTATGCATGCAGACTAGGACATGAACATGAAAGGATAAGAAGGCTCAGTTTTACTTGGTTGAGAAAGGGTTGCCATAGGAGGGATATGCCAAAAAAATGAGTTACATTGATTTTGAAACCAATGATCTGAAATAGATCTTGCTGTTTAAATGATATATAGAACTAAAACACACTATAAAAATTACTTAAAATCACTTAACTTTCTTCTGATTTAAAAAACAGTACACATTTCATACATCTTTTTCCAGAGAAAATTTGGGAAGTAAAATTAAAAGGAAGAACATTAAAAAATCACTAATTACATAATTACCTGAAAAAAGAGAGAGTGGCATGGCCAAAGAGGCAACTCGTATCACATCTGTCTATACTTCTATCTCTCCATCTCTTCATCCATCTACCTGCCTCTACATCTATCTTTCTATCACATTTATCTACTCATCTTATCTATCCATTATATGTTTTCTCTAATTATGTCTCTCTGCCACATCTTTCTTTCTTTTCTCCTTCTCTTCTTCCCTTTCTTCCTTTCCTTGCATCGTTCCTTCCTTCATCTGTCTCTTTCTTTCTTTTCTCTTCCTCTATCTTATGTGGCCATTTATCACATGGATCTTCTCTGCTTTTTGTCTCTACCTACCTTTCTATCTACTTTCTATCTATATAATCTTATGATGAGGAAAAAAGAGAGGACAGGCAGGAGAATAGATAGATTTTTGAAAGTTGCCAGCTGCCTTTATCTAATGGTTCTGTTAAAGTTCCCTAAGATGATCTAGCCATAGATCTGATTCTTTTTGATAATGAGATCCTTGCTTCTCATGACGTGAGTGCTGCACAATGTCTGTGTGTGTGCATGCTAATCGCAAGTACAACTGTGCTTAGGAACAGAACAGTAGTTGCTGCTCTCTGTGCAGGGCCAAATCAGACTTAGGAACCTTGGAGTAGGGAATTAGAACAAGAATTGGTTCCTAGAGGCCATTCTCATATCAGACATTAAGGAAAATGAACTAGCCCTAGATATACCTTAGGGAACAACTGTCTTCATGTCCTATTTAGGGATATCACTATGTGCAAAGTAGAGAATTAACATTGATAGCCATAGATTCAGAATTCAGAAAGCTTGGATTTGAATCTTGGCTAAATCATTTACAAACTACTTTGGCCAAATTCCTAACTTCACTATGCTTTTATCAATAAAACTGAGATAAAAATAGTACCTTACAGAACTTTTATGAGGAAGATACAAATGTAGTGACTATTCATTAAATGTTCACCATTATTATTATCATAAAAGGCAGCTAGTTGGACAACGTTTTCTTAGCCCAATTCAGTTTAATGATCATTGAATTTCTTGTTCCACTGCATATTACAATAAGCAAAATGGGTACTGAAGAGGTGGCCCAGTGGTTTTGGCACTTGCCTTGCATGTGCAGGGACATGGGTTTGTACCCCAGTACCATATATACAATGAAGTGTCAGAGCAACGAAAGCCACATGAAAAACTAAATAAAATTGATTCTCTCTCTCTTACTATTCTTCTTTCTTTAAAAAAGAATAAAATTAAATAAAATGATAAACATTGCTATAGGAGTGGGAAAATTGACACCTGCATGGGATCCTAAAATATCTTGGAAAAATTAATCAAGAGCAATGCCAATACTGGGGTTCCTCAAAAAATTAAGAATAGAACTACCATATGATGTAAAATTACCATAAATATGAATATACCCAAAGGAAACAAAATCAGTATGTCAAAGAGACCATCTCTACTACCATGTTCAACGCGGTACCATTCACAATAGCCACAATATGGTAAGTAATGATATGTCCATCAAATAATGAATGGAGAAAGAAAATGTGGTATGTATACACAATAGAATACATGAAAATCATTAAAAGGAATAAACTTTTGTTGTTTGTGACAAAATAGAACTTGAGATAATTATATTAGGTGACCAAAAAAAGCAGTCATAGAAAGACAAGTACTGCATGATCTCACTCATATGTGGAATCTAACTGGTCTCATAGAAGTTGAAGTGGAATGGTAATTTCCAGAGGCAGGAGAAAATAGAGAGAGGGTGATAAATGAGTACTGAAGTATATTCAGATAGGAGTAAGAAATTAGGTGTGATTTTACACAGTATAATGAATACAGATAATGGAAATATATAGTGTATTTCCAAAAGCTAACAAAAAGATTTTGAATACTTTTAATCCAGAGAAATGATAATGATATTTGAGGCTATAGATATGTTTACCCTGATTTAAAGACTAAACAAGATATATATGCATTGAAATATTACATGATATGCCATAAATATATACAATTTTAATAGATATAGTTCATCTTTCTGTTACCATAATAAAACACCTGAGTAAAATTAACTCATAACAGAATGGAATTACTTAGCTCAATGTTTTGGGTGTTTCAGTCCATGATCCTATAACTTTGGTCTTCTGGTGGGTGTTCCAGATGACAGTGACTGAAAACACATGCAGAGAAAAACCACTTACATCATGAGCCAGGAAGCAATAGAGAGAAGAAAAAAAAAAAAAACAGGAAAAGGTAAAGACTAAGCTACCACACTCCCCTTTAAGAACATGTTTCCATTGTCCCCAGGACTTTCCACTGAGTCTCGCCTATTAAAGTTTCAACTACCTTTCAATTATGTCACACTGGGAACCAAACTGTTAATATACGGATCTTTGCAGGACACATATCCAAACTGTAGCATTCTGTTCCAGTCACCAAATGTTCATTTCTGTCTCTAAATTCAAATACTTTTGAGTTGTCCACAAAGTGTTCCCCAAACTTTAAGTGTTCTAGCATTGCTCAAAAGTTCCAGTCCAGGACTGGGGATGTAATTCCATGGCCTACCATGCACACACACACCCCTACATACACATATACACACATACTCCTATCCCAAAGTCTCCTCTGAGACTAAATGAAAATTGTAGAAGTGAAAAAGAAAAGTACATACATCCAGGATACAATGGCAAGACAGGCACAGGTAAGCATTCCTGTTCCAAATGGAATAAAACAAAATAGGACGGAGGCATTTAACCTGGTGACAAGAAAAAGGGATTTAATTCATCCAAAGAAAGCCTGAACCCCATTTGGGAAAACATTTAATCCAAAAGTTTCATGCCTGATATCTGGGGCACATTTGGTCATGTGGGCTACCATGAGCATGGGTAGCTGCAACAGTAGTAATTGCTAGTTGCAGCTCCCAGGGCCAGACTCTCAGGCTGGTTTTGCATACGGTCCCTACTTTCTGTGATGAGAGCTGTATGCTGCTGACATGCCTACCTTTCTGGAGTCTCCACTGTAGCCGCAGCTTCACTCCCACAGCACTAGGCATGGCCACTGAAGGGCTGTTTGCAGGAACTTCAACTTCCCAGTGCACTGCATGGCTTTCTAGTCTTTCCTTTGAAACATCAGTGAAGTTGTGAGAACTTCATAACTCTTGCATCCTGCATGACTGCAAAGCCAGCATTACTGGAACAATTCCAAGGTTTGCGTGCAGTGCAAGCTGTGCCTGGCCCTGCTTCAACCACAGCTGGAGCAGCCTCTGAGTGTCTTAACTGAACACTAGGAAATTAATTCTCCTGAAAGGATCTTGAGGCCCTCCTGGGTTCCCAGGGTACCCAGGCTCTTTACACAACCTATTCTGCTCGGGAAAAGCTTAAAAAACAAAAGCTTGCATTTCTGTGTCCCTGGACTTGTGACCGTGGTGGCCTTGCCTATTTTTGAGATGCGCTTAAAGAATCTTTCATATTGTCCTGGTGGAAACCATGTGGGTTCCTTCAACTTCGTCTAACAACTATGTCCTACTTAGATGCACACAGAAATCTCATATATAAATCTCTGTTGTCTCTTACCATACCATAAATACTTTAAAGGCCACATGTTTAAGATCTAACTACCCTAAGAGAGAAGAAAGATTTATTCCAAGAAATCACTACTTGGAGCACTATATGATTATCACTAAATTTGTGACAAGAACATGAGATATATTTTATGGTTCATGCTATCCTAGACATTTGCGTATTTTTTAAAATTTCAATTACAGGCTTTGTTTGTCCTGCCTAAAATAGAAATTTATACCTTGTAATTAGTGTTGAATACTTTCTTAAAATATTTATCAAACACTCAAAATAGGAGGCAGTGATATAATACTCAGAGGAGAAACTGGTGTTGGAGCCTGGAAATATGGTACTGTCTGATACGCAGTGACAAAAATTTTAACAAAATGCTGCCTGTGGTAACTAGAAGATAATTGTATAAGAAGTTTTTTCTTTGGTAATTTTCTGCATTTGGCTTTGTTAAACATGTTTCCCAAAACCAAAATGATGTTAGTTGAAAATGTCCATGCTTTAAAGGAAAAATGAGAGAGTCTTGAACTACAGAACTCAGAGTAATAAAATTCCACAAGACTCAGGTTTGCAGCAAAGAGCCAACTAAACCTGATCTTTCCGCTCAAGTAAAACAGGATGGAGTAGCTTTTATATGGTGAAGTCTGAAGCAATGAAGCAAATTAAAAAGGGACTCTTCCAAGAAAACAACCAGGACCAAATCAAGGACTTTGCTCACCACTAGGTTTGGAAGCCTTCATAATGTCTTCCCAGAAAAATCCCAAAGTTACTTTAGATGAGCAGCTACTGCTTGCATTCCATTCTCTTTTTTCAATGACATTTATTGATGTGACTATCCTATCCCTGCTACATCACTTTATACTGTGTAGTTATGTATCGGGAGGGGGGTGATAAAAAGGTGATGGACAGGATATTATGCCTCGTTAGTTAGGATAGCTGTTCTGAGAGCCACATCTAAATTTAGATTTGAATATTGCTTACAGATAATAGATATTGAGTTGGACATAGATGGTGGGTGGGGCCTTGTCTCCTGCAGAGAAAAACAGAGACATTTGATATGTGCTTGGACAGGGTGTTGGATGTTAATAAAGATTAACATCGTATTTACATATTTGTGATTCTTACTATGCACATTCATTTTTCAGCCACTTGAGCAGATTCTGAGCAACAAAATATGGGTGAAAGTGGTAGATATAATTTCCAACTCTAACCCATGAAAAATCCCCCATTTATAACCTTTCATATCAGTCTCTCATTCTTCAACATCTTAAAGGCCCATGTTGAAAATTGCAACATCCCAAGGTGGAAGAAGCCTGAGTCCCTGTGTTGAGGTTGATATATGGAGAAGATGCATATGGAGCATAATCGATCGGGATATGAGTGAAAAATAAGCACTAAGTTAAGTCCTGCAATTGTAGATTGTGACTTATTTTACCCTTACTAATATGCCACCTCAAAGGATCATTGACAACAGTGAATGAGTTAATACACGCAAAGTATTTGGAAGCACACCTGACATATAATAAGTATGTCAGTTACTGGGATACATACTGGACTAATTATGTCACTCAACTTCTGGTTTTAAAGGAAAAAAGAATGAACTGATTATGGGATTAGTGCTTATTTACGTCAAAGTTGCCAGTTTTCACAAATAAGAAATCAATAATACAAAGATATCTATGCTTATTTGATAAATGTATATACATACATATAAAGATACATATTGTTTATACATAAAGATATATAGAGATAGACAGATATAAAGATACTATTTATTTTGTAATGTTATTTTGTCTCTGTAAGAGACAAGGTCCCACCCACCATTTGCTTCCAACTCAATATCTATTTTTGTGTGTACATATATACATATACATATATACACATATATGTATATATATGCACACATACATATGCATATATATACACACATACAAAATAAACATAGGTATCTATCTATATACCTACTTATATTTGTTTATTTATGAAGATATAGATATCCCCTAATCTATAGAGAGATTCTTGCTTTATTCATTCTAGACTTCCTGAAATCCAGTCACCTGAAGAGTGATTCCTCACCTCCTGGTATGAAACATGAACAATCTAGGCTAGAATTTTCGTTATTGTTGTTATTATTATTATTATTATTATTATTATCATCACAGGAACGAAAATAGAAGGCCAAATTTTCTTCTGTGGACTTTGTCAGTGGCATCTCTGATAAGATAGATAGTTTGTTTTCTCATGTTTTAATCTCAGCTCCTTTTCCACTTTTATGTGCAAAAGTGGGTAAACACACCAGAAGTGAAGTAAAAGGAGAGTAATTCTTCCCCAAAATATAACCAATTGTGGTATTTCAGTCAGTAGTTACACAGGCTTCACATTGAATCAGGTGATTTCTATATGGAAAACAATCTTTTCTCTTAGGACTATAGATTAAGGTTTATTCAAATCATTTTTATTCTGCCTTTTTTGTATATTTTGTTGTCAAAAATTTCAGGAATGTAACAATTTGTGTATAGATACACATTCAGAATTGCTAAAAATATTCCAGAAAAAAATTATCTGACACTGAAAGATTTTTCTAAAATTAGTGTGTATTACTATTTTAAAAATGAAATATCTGGGAGCTGGAGTGGTGGTTCAGCAGTTGGAGTGCTTGCCTGGCATGAGCAAAGACCCCAGTTCAAACCCCAGCACCACATACACAACTAAGTGTCAAAAAACAAGACTCAGATGAAAAAATGAATAAAGTTGATTCTCTATCTCTCTCTCTCCCTCTATCCCTTTCTCTCTCTTTAGAAAGAAAAAGAAAAAAAAAAGAAACATCTATTTTCCCTGAAAGTCTCTATGATCAGAGTTGGGTCTAATTTTAGTCACTAGAACAGTGTAGACACTTATTAAATGATTTTCCGTTTAGTGAGTGAAAATGGAAGACAACCGGCACTTGCATATTATCTTTGCTGACCATTGGTCTCATCTGAGAGTGACTTCTAAATTAGGCTGGCTTCATGTGGGGGCACACAGCAAAGTCCAGCAATCAGCAGTGGATGCTGACTGAGAGCTATTTTTCTAGTTGTATACTAATTGTTTCACTTCTATTCTTTCACATTATTCTCTCAATAATCATATGGAATGTATACTACTACAATACTTATTTAACAGATGAGTAAGCAAATGCTTACAAAGATTCCACAAATTTTCCAAGATTGGACAGCTATTAAGTAAAGAACCTGTGTACTGATCTGTGTCCATTTGGCTCCCCAAGCATTGCCTTGGACAGACAAAATAAGAGCATGAGAAATTAGGTCTGTTGTTCCATTAACTCTATGTTTGTTTCTAGGAGATTGGTCAACTTGTGTGAGTAATTCAGGTTGTTAATAAGCCAAGAATTTCCTCATTCTTGAGGAGCTTTCACCTCCTTGATAATGAAAGGGTCACTTGGATAAATCCTTTTGTGACAGGAGAATCATTCTCTGATTTAGCTCTTCCATAAGTTTGGATTTCTAGTACACTGGGTAATCTTAAAGTGAGGCACTTGGACACTTGAGTCAGAATTACCTGGATTATCTAGGCAAAATGTGTTTTCAGCTTTCAGGGACTTAATTACTGGAGCAACTGCACAACTCTCCACTTCACTTTGGCTCCTTTGACACGGTGACCCAGTAATTGAGATGGTTTTGTCAAATTGTGGTTTCTCAGTTTCACAGTTACTAGGTTTAAGTTGAAGTCCACTAGTGCTGTCCTTCATTCTCTAAGATGATAACATTGATAAAAGTTATGGTTAGTATGTCTAAGCATAACTTTAAACTTCAATGAACACCCAATTTTTCCCTCCATAAATACAGGAAGATAAATAATTATTAATAAAATAAATCCTAAAATGCTTTATTACAATAGAACAATCTAATTGAAAAATACCAAGAAGTATTAAGACTTCTGTACATGCAATATATAATCAACAATAAATACTGAAAAAGTTTTAAAAGAACTGAAATATTCAGCCACATATGCGCAGGAATAATTATACATATAAGCATGTACTGTCATATAATGGTTTTCTACAGAGACTTTATAATGGCCATTATGCAGTCTGGTAGGACAAATTGAACTAGGGAAAACATATAATGTATTTCTAGCAATAAGTTTAAAATATAAATATAACCCAAGAAGAAAAATTAATGCGAGTAAAATTGTCAGCATATCTGATAATTTACTTTTAATCCTGACTTGTGCAAGTCTCCTCAAGCTACATCTTTGATATCACATAGATTTTTCAGATGTCAGAAAAGCACTGCTCGGTTTGTGTCACACACTGACTAAATTTGAAAGAAATTATGCTTGGTCTAAGAAAGAGACCTTAGCTGTAGTGACTGGAGTAATGAAATTGCCCAAATAAATTCTTGGAAGAGAAATTACCTTGACAACTGCCCATAAGCTCTTATTTGAAATCTTAAAACCCTAGATTGGGTAGCATCTGGAGCAGCTGCCAAAGTGCTGTGATGAACTTTAATACTGTCATATATTCAATATAAATATTTTCTGGAATACTCTAATGCAGATGTCTTTCCAAGGCTACCCTGAGAAATGTTATCACTGAATGTAATCTAAAACATTTTAAAACCTCTTCTCTACAAATATTACAAATGAAAAAAGTAAAGAGTATTACACAGAAATAAAATTAAAAATAATTCATACATAATATGTGACTAGAATTATGTTCTAATTATGGTGTAAAATATCACATAGTCATTTACAATAGCTATGATTATTGCTTGCCTTTAAAATTGCTGATTACCAACTTTGTACTAATTATTATGCTTAATCCTCCATAAGATTACAATAAGATAATTTAAAATAATTTACCATATGTGTGTTTAAAATTTATTTCTCTATCCTCTTTATTTTATATGACTAAGTATAAAAATATGTGCTGTGGACAGAAGTTTTAGGTTGGGTACCTTGTGTCACTGTGTGTCTTGGAGATCTCAGAACCACCCTGAATTCCCCTATCTATAAAGTGAAAATTGCAACTGATTAATAGATTGAATTAGAAAAATATTCATTATCTTTATTTTGTTATGCTGGGAAAATACAATATTTTTATGTCCCAGTTTGAGCTATGATTTTAACAAATGGAGACTTTTGTTTTAATTAATCTACTTTTCATGAATTACAAGTGAAAAATCTACAAAATTTCATCAATACTATCATTTGCTACAAGAATTATTGCTACATACCCATCTGAGAATGCACACAAAATTCAGTTTTACTATGACTACTTGATAGGTCTGAGTCAATAGACTACCAGGCTTACCTAGAAACTTTGGGTGACAAACTCTTCTATATTTGACTAGCTTGCCATTCACTTTTTATTTATAAATTTTTCATTATTAATAAGGTCAAAATTATTGTTTAAACTTGTCCCTAAAAAAGGTAGAGCTTAGTTTCTTAAGAAATATGGAAGTTGAAAATCCTCAGAAAGGCTTAACTAAGCTTTAAGGAGAATTCTGTCTTCAAAAATACAAAACATATTCGTTATTTGAAGCATCAGTCATGTTTCGTATTTTTGAAGACAGAATTTACATTTTATTTTTGTAGTTAGAAACCACGTCCTCACTGCACATAACAAGGTTTATATCTTTCCATCTTGTTTACTCATTAGGAAGGCAATCCGTTCCTGCTTGTCTTCCTCCCAGCTCTTTAGTTCTTCACAGTGAACTTGACCCATGGTCGTTACTGAATGCCAGGTGGTCTGAATAACAGTGAATTCATCCACTTCACACCCAAGTGCACCTTTTCCCTTCCGTTTACTTCTAACTCTTCTCCACTATTTCCTCCAGTGACTGTGACTTTGAATTCTGATGAGGTAATTTATTGTATATTTGATGATAGATAAATCAGCATACCTCTCTGAAAATGTTTTGAATATCCCATAACCAATAAGGAGGTCTATTATCATGTTTTAAATTTGGATAAGGTGTAAACTCATATAACCTAAGGCATTTGTAGGGATGTATTGGGAAGGAGGGGAGGGAAGGACAAGGGT
>PVKS010014713.1:42500-47711 GCA_004027875.1 Aplodontia rufa
TGTCATTATGGTCCAGTTCACTGTTTATTTCTTTGGTATGCATCTCCTGACCTGTATATAAAATTCATAGTTTCAAAAGTGACATGTGCAAGCCTTGGACAACTGGGGAAAAGGCATATTTCCTGACCTTGTAACCATAGCAACCACTTGCTGATTGGTAGCAGGCAGGCTTTCCATCCTTTACCACTGAAGGCAAGTATGTGAGGTTGCTGGCTTTGTTTGTGACTCCAGCTATATTTACATGCAAACAGAAATACCAGTCTTGAAATCATGGTTTTCTGTTAAGCATACACTATCATAGATTTGGGGGAAATTTTTTTTCTTAGCTTTATAATAATGTCACAATTACAATGAAAGCAGAACTCATTTTTTCCACTAAAGCTGTGTGTAGAAGCTTAACTTAAGATCTTGTTCTTCCATTTAGTTTTGCCTCCCTCCCCATCCAGTGCTGTACCCCCAACAGCTGAAAAAAATATAAATATGATAGAAATATGTAACATTTGGAAGATTATCACAAAATCAGTATATTTTATTTGATGAGATTTGTATGTAAGGAAAAATAATAAACTCTTTTAAATTATGCTAATGGAAGTCTATTTCCATAAACTGCCTTAAATGGTAATTAGGCAAGCATTTATGTATTACGTTTGCATCCCTGAGACACCAAATCATTTAGAATTCTCTTCTGGAAGGACTCAATACACATTTCCTTGTATGTCGTTGCTTCATATGTGAGATATTTACCTTTTAAGAATAAAAACCTTCCAAATCATTTTCTTTTCCTCAACCTATTCTGTTTTCTTCTCATAACCAGGTTCTCACCCTTATGTGATACAAATAAAAAATGGAATTTTGTAAAATTCACTTTGGTGAATAATCTGTGCATAGGATTCAAGGGATGAATCAGGCACATACTGAATCTGCTCTCACCCCTCAATTGGAGATCCTTTCCCATGCCAAAGCTATTTTCTCCTGATAGAGAACTTATATGAAAGTTCATCTTGGCAAATCCTTGCTTGAGTACAGTATAATGAAAGGATACAAAGTGAGGCTTGAACACTATATTAAAAGGGCATTTATTTTATTATTTTATGTGATATCTTATAAAAATCTAATGCTCAATTTTTTGCATAATTATTTTAAAGTGCTTGTATTTGTTAATGAGGTTTATTTGAAGCCATACAATGAAATAAATGTCATGAATTATAAAATTAATATTTTTCTTAAATTCCTTATTAATTAACATGGATACATTGATATATTATTTTACTAAAATGCTCTGTATTTGTTCATAATATAAACATGTCTTCACAGATGCATACATTTTTAAATCATATGATCTGATAAAAACGCAATGGAATGTTCCTGATAGCATTCAAAATATAACAGAATATATTTCCAACAAAACACACACACACAATTTTTACTTGCAAAGTTGTTTAGAAGAATGAAGTTTACATTATTTTGTCATAAAATAATAAATATAAATAAGCAAAATTCAAAATAAAATGAATTTTTAAAAATCATTAGGCTAGTTGTTTGATCCAATTGTTGATTTTATTTCTAAAAAAATGCTCTGCAACCTTCAAACTATATGTTATAATAAGATTTAAGAATTCACTATACATGTTCACTGTCTCTTTGGGACCTACTTACCAATTCCTCTATATAAAACTGTCACCCTTACTTCTTGCTGTTATTTTTATCCTTGTGGAAAAGTCATTTTCTGATTTATTTGTATTTAAAATATATTTTTCAAAGTGCTAATGATAGAAATATTATTTTTGTTGTTTTTCAATAAGTGATAATTCAGGTTAATACTAATAATTTTATAACAAAAATCTATAATTATTTTATAACCTTTAGTAGATGTGCATATTTTAAAATCTTAATACTTTGCTTTCATATGCAAATTATTACATTTCCATATGCTGTAAAAGAAAACAAAATGGTTGCCTTAATATAAACATTAAAATCATAGTTTGTGTTAGCACTTAGCTACGATTGGGGGAGGGTTTTTCATTTTTGTACATAATGGTAGTATTCAGACATAATTTGATTTTAGTATAACCCTGTAAAGTTCTTTCTCTGCCCTGATGTACTATATAAAACATTTCTTAACTCATTAATGTCAAGTATAAATTAGTTTTATATTGGAATTTTAACAGTCCAGCCTCTACGGACAACATAAAAACCAGACCATTGTCAGAAATGGTGTTAGGTTGCATGCAAATTTAAACCAGGTATCATTTATCATCAAAGAAATCACAAGATGAATTAAACTTCTGTGTATCCCCAGTACCACAAATTATTTTGGTTTATCTACACTTTAAAAATATCAAGTTTTTTCTTTTTTTTCTTCTTTTGCTGAACACATGAAGAGCAATTTCAGCAATACTATTTAAATGTGTTCCCTAGATTTACCAAATCAGAATAGACTAATGGTCAATGTTCAAATGTCTAGGATACATTTTTTTCATATACATGCTCGGAATATCTGAACAGGCACGTTGTATTGTATTAATATCATAATTCAAAGGGAAATTTATTAACCCTCCAGTATTCCCATCATTGCTAAAAGTTGCAAATTCTAGGTGGCAGAACCTAGACAGTAATATCAAATTTTAATAACAATTCCTCTTCTTCAGTCAGGGCTATAGTGGAGAAAAGCATAAATTGCTGTGACTGACCGTTGGTTGTTAGAGAAGCAATCTGACTTCTCCACACCCTTATTTCAGTGTATCTGCTCTGTCCCTCAGCTATATTAATGATAGCATGAAAGGTCACATGATAAATGAGTGACAAAAATATCAAAACATATTAGCCTGTAGCTTTGTTATCAGTGTATGACAGAGATGACAGAAAATTGTATTTTTCCCCTGAATAATTTTACGTTACATTTTGCTGGCTAGGCAGAGTGAATTAGGGAGAAATCCCTGCCTCTGACTGTTTGTCTCCCTTTCTGACATACTTGAAGTAATAATATACATTAATAATAGGAACTGTTCTCAGAAAAGGGATAAGAATCCAAGATCCAACATTCAGTCTCCACTTGACAACCTACTATCCTTTTTCAGTTCCCTAGGAGAAATGAATTTTTTGAAAAATATGCATAAAATCAAGCATTATTGATGCTAGCGATAATACACTGGCATAGAATATAGACTGAGCAAGGGAATCACAGAACAATGGTCAAAATGATTTTTTCAAAATGACTTAAAAAGCAACTTAAAAGCTTTCACAACATTATATATCAATCTATGCTAGTTTGTATTTAGTGAGAAACATGTCCACTGACTAAAGGCAAATTTAATAACACCTAATCTGTCTTGTCAGGATGTGGACCCCATAATTACAAATTAGAAGCAGAATTTATACCTGCTGATTTACAGACTGTCGGAATTGTGTACCCTGGGGAGGTGAGGTTTGTAATTTTTGAGAAAAGAAAATAGGAACTGGAGGGGTGGGGGTGGGGTGAGTGGGGGGTTGATGTCCTGCAAAGGTAGGGTGTGGTCTCCAGGGTATGTTATGTGCTGCCTTTTCTAAATACTCTTCCCTGGGTGAACAATAATATTGACAACTCAGACCTGGGTCTCCAGAACCACCTTTAAAGATATCAATGCTGAATTAGTCATGAAACTCTGGTAGGTTAATAAAGTAAAAAAAATGATTTTCAAAGGCTGTTTGATGAGTAAAACTATGGAATGTTATGTAGTCATGTCTGATCTTAAATTTTAAAAAGTACTTCAAACTTTAGAGATAAAATGTTTTGATATCCTAAGAAGTAAATTTAAAGCAAATTAACACTTCTTTTAGTAAATGTGAAACAGACATTTGTGTCAAGTCTGGGTGATACCAGAATAAATAAAACCAAGTTCTTCCCTTCAAGGAATTTAAAATCCAATGAAGGAGAAAAACAATGATATAGTGATATTGTGTCTTGTGAGAGATGACGTGTACTTGCTACGGAAGTAGATAGGAAGCCTATCTACCTGCTCAGGTCTGATAGCTTCAGGGGAAGCAAATTTAAAGATACATTGGCTGATGTTTTTGATGCAATGTTAAAGACCATAGATCCTTCTTATTTCAGAGAAAATGAATTTTCTATGAAATATACTCCATTTTAATGTAATACTATATTAAATATATTTGAAATGGATTTCTTGTTGAAAAATGTCCTAAAAATTTCTTTGAAATAATTTTCACTCTTCAAAAACAAAAAAAAAATAACAAATACCTTATAAGAAAATTTGAAATAATATCCAAAGAATGATTAAACCTCTTAAATTTTTTTTTTCCTTTAGCACATCTAGTGTTCCAAATACGGGTACTTGGAACTGGAGAAAAGTCAATAAAACCTCAACCTTGAGGAAACAGAATCTAAGAGGATTGATAATTATGCAAATAGAATTTCTAAAGTCCCTTTTCCCATTTTATTTTTTGTTCCCCCACTGGATGGTGGTTAACATACAAAGGTGTAATAACAGGGTGGACAGATTAGAAAGAGGTGAGATTTGACTGGCTATCAAAGGAGAAGATGAAAGATATTCAGAAAAATATGCATGGGATGAGAACCTGAGCAGAAAATTGTCAAAACAAAAAACTGTTGGTATAAAGGTGCTTATTGTGACTGGGAAATGGTATTAATTCCATTTGTCAATATGGTACACTGGTGAGAATTAAAACAGATGAGACAGGGGGCTGGAGCGGTGGCTCAGCGGTTTTGGAGCTTGCCTTGTAAGCTTGAGGACCCGGGTTCAAACCCCAGCACCACGTACACAACTGAGTGTTGGAGCAACTAAGGCCATGTGAAAAACTAAATAAAGTTGTTTCTCTCTTTCTCTCTCTCTCTCTCACTGTCCCTCTTTCTTTAAAAAAAAAAAAAACAAAAAAAAACAGATGAGACAGGAATATTATTTATCATGCTTTGTCCTACACATCAAGAAACCACTAACAATGGTTCAAACCATTGAAAATAAGGGTTTTTTTTTTCTTTGCTCAACATACAGCCCAGAAACAGGTTGATGATTTGTGGATGTCATCAAGAATTCAAGAGCTTCAACATGAAAGAGTGTTTATTTTCCCCTTCAACATGAAAAGGTGTTGATTTTCATCTTTGGGCTTAACACCTTGTGGTCAAACAGCAACTGCTGCAGTTTCAGGCACTGTGTCCTCATAATGACGAAAGCAGAAAGATAAATAAGAAAAAAA